>SDVV010009418.1:0-16714 GCA_016164225.1 Gammarus roeselii | reverse complement strand
AAACAACTAAAACAACTAAAACAACTAGAACAACTATAACACCTCAAACAACTAAAACAACTAAAACAACTAAAACAACTAAAACACAAACAAACAACTTAAACAACTAAAACAACTAAAACAACTATAACAACTAAAACAACTAAAACAACTAAACAACTAAACAACTTAAACAACTATAATAACTAAAACAACTAAAACAACTAGATCAACTAAAACATATATAACTACTAAAACAACTAGAACAACTCAACAACTAAACAACTAAAAAAACTAGATAAACTAAAACAAATATAACACCTATATACACCTGAAACAACTAGAACAACTAAAACACCTAAACCAACATCAAACACCTATAACACCTAAAACACCTAAACACCTATAACAACTTAAACACCTAAAACAACTAAAACACCTTAAACCACTAAACACCTCTAACACATAAACAACTATAACAACTAAAACAACTAAAACACATAAAACAACTAAAATAACTATAGCAACTATAACAACTAGAACAACAAAATCACCTGAAACAACTAGAACACCTAAAACAACCAAAACACCTAAACAACTACAACACCTAGAACAACTATAACGCCTAAAACAACTATAACACCTAGAACAACTAAAACACCTGCAACAATTCAAACATCTATAACAACTATAACATACATAACAACTAAAACACCTAAAACAACTATATTACCTATAACAACTAAAACAACTATGACAACTAAAAGAACCATAACACCTAAAACAACAATAACACCCAAAACAACTACAAAACCTAAAACAATTTAAACACCTATAACACCGCAAACACATATAACACCTAAATCAAATAAAACACATAAGCCAACAAAAACACATGAAACACTTAAACACCTGAAACATCTAAACAGCCTAAAACACCTACAACACCTAAAACACCTAAAACACCTAGAACCTCTAAACACCTAAAACACCTAAACACCTATAACAACCAAAAACCTAAAACAACTAAAACACATTAAACAACTCAAACACCTAAAACACATAAACAACTATAACAACTAAAACAACTGAATCACCTATAACAACTATAATAACTATTACAACTAAAACAACTAAAACAACTAAAACAACTATAACAACTATAACACCTAAAACAACTAGAACACCCAAAACACCTATAACACCTATAACACCTACAACACCTAAAACAACTATAACACATAGAACAACTACAACAACTAAAACAAGTAAAAAACAACTAAAACAACTGAAACAACTAAACAACTGAACAACTTAAGCAATTGAACAACTAAACAACTAAAACAACTAAAACTACTCAAACACCCACAACAACTAAAACAACTAGAACAACTAGAACACCTATAACAACCAAGCCAACTATAACATCTAAAATAACTAAAACAAATAAAACAACTATAACAACTATAGCAACAAAAACAACTAAAACAACTATAACAACTACAAACAACTAGAACAGCTATAACACCTAAAATAACTAAAACACCTGAAACAACTAGAACACCTAACACAACTTGAACACCTATAACAACTTAAAAACCTAAAACAACTAGAACACCTACAACAACTATAACACCTAAAACAAATAAAACAACTAGAACACCTACAACAACTAAAACAACTATAAACAACTCGAACAACTAAAACACCCAGAACAACCAAAACAACTATAACAACTCAAACAACTATAACAACTGAAACAATTAAAACAACTAAAACAACTAAAACAACTAAAACAACTATAACAACTATAACAACTATAACAACTAAAACAACTTTAACACCTAAAACAACTATAACAACTAAAACAACAATAACAAATACAACACCTAAAACAACTAAAACAACTATAACAACTAAAACAACTAGAACAACTAAAACAACTAAAACAACTATAACACCTAAAACAACTAAAACACCTATAACACCTACAACACCTTGAACAACTAAAACACCTAAAACAACTACAAAACCTAAAACAACTAAACAAATAAAACAACTAAAAAAACTACAACAACTATAACACCTATAACAACTATAAAAAGTAAAACAAGTAAAAAAGTAAAACAAGTAAAACAACTAAAACAACTAAAACAACTAAAACAACTAAAACAACTAAAACAACTAAAACAACCAAACCAACTAAAACAACTAAAATAACTAAAACAACTAAAACACCTATAACAACTATAACAACTACAACAACTAAAACACCTATAACAACTAAAACAGCTAAAACAACTACAACAACTACAACAACTAAAACAACTAAAACACTCAAAACAACTAGAACACCTAAAACAAGGTAAACACCTAAAACACCTACAACACCTATAACACCTAAAACAATATAAACACCTAAACCAACTAAACACATAAAACACCTACAACACCTGAAACACCTAAAACACCTATAACACCTACAACACCTGAAACACCTAAGACACCTAGAAGTTCTAAAACAAATAGAACACCTAGGACACCCAAAACAACTGACTCACATAGAACAACTAAAACACCTATAACAACTAAAACACCTATAACACCTAAAACAACTATAACAACTAAAACAACTATAACACCTAAAACAACTATAACACCTAAAACAGCTAGAACTACTAATACAACTAGAACAACTGAAACGACTTAAACAACAACAACAACTAAAACAATTAAAAAAACTAAAACAACTAAAACAACTAGAACACCTACAACAACTAAAACAACTACAACAACTAGAACAACTAAAACAACTATAACAACTAAAAACAACTAAAACACCTAAAACAAATAAAACACCTAACGACTAAAACACCTAAAACAACTTGAACACCAATAACAACTAAAACGATCAACAACTAAAATACCTATAACACCTAAAACACCTATAACACCTAAACACCTAGAACAACTAAAACACTTACAACAACTAAAACACCTTAAATAGCTAAAACCCCTAAAACACCTTAACAACTATAAAAACTAAAACAAGTAAAACACCTACAACAACTAAAATAACTATAACAACTAAGCAACTATAACTATTAAAACAACTAAAACAACTACAACAACTAAATAACTATAACAACTAAAACAACTATAACACCTTAAACAACTAAAACACCTATAACAACAATAACACGTAAAACAACTATAACACCTTTACCAACTATAACACGTAAAACAATTATAACACATACAACAACGAAAAGAACTAAACAACTAAAACAACTAAAACGACTAAAACGACTATAACACCTGAAACAAGTAAAACAACTGAAACAACTAGAACAAGTAAAACACCTGAAACAACTACAACACCTAGAAAAACTTAAACACCTAAAACAACTAAAACACCTACAACAACTAAAACAACTACAACAACTACAACAACTAAAACACCTATAACAACTAAAAAAGTAAAACAAGTGAAACAAGTATTACAACTAGAACAACTACAACAACTAAAACAACTATAACAACTAAAACAACTAAAACAACTAAAACACCTAAACAACTATAACACCAATAACAAAGTGAACACCTATAACAACTAAACACCTACAACAACTAAAACACCTAAAACGCCTAAACAACTAAAAAACTAAAACAACAATAACAACTAAAACAACTAAAACAACTAAAACACCTAAAACAACTAGAACAACTAAAACAACTAAAACAACATGAACAACTAAAACACATAGGACAACTAAAACAACTAAAACAACTAAAACAACTATAACAACTAGAACAACTGAAACAACTATAACAACTATACCAACTAAAACAACCAAAACAACTAAAACAACTAAAACACCTATAACTACTAAAACACATACAACAACTAAAACACCTGTAACCACTATATTACTTAGAACAACTAAAACAACTAAAGCAACCATAACACCTGCAAAAACTAAAACACCCTGGATATCTACAACATCTATAACACATATAACAACTAAAAAAAGTAAAACAAGTAGAACAAGTATAACAACTATAACAACTATAACAACTAAAACAACTAAACCAACTAAAAGAACTATAACAACTAAAACAACTAAAACCCCTATAACAACTAAATCAACTAAAACAACTAAAACACCTAAAACACCTAAAACACCTAAACACCTATAACAACTAAACACCTAAAACAACTAATACACCTTAAACAACTAAAACACCTCGAACACATAAACAACTATAACAACTAAAACAACTAAAACACATAATACAACTAAAATAACTATAACAACAATAACAACTAAACAACAAAATCACCTGAAACAACTAGAACACCTAAAACTACTAAAACACCTAAACAACTACGACACCTAGAACAACTTTAATGCCTAAAACAACTATAACACCTAGAACAACTAAAACACCTGCAACAATTCAAACACCTATAACTACGCAAACAAACATAACAACTAAAACACCTAAAACAACTATATTACCTATAACAACTAAAACAACTATGACAACTAGAACAACCATAACACCTAAAACAACTATAACACCCAAAACAACTACAAAACCTAAAACAATTCAAACACCTATAACACCGCGAACACATATAACACCTAAATCAAATAAAACACACAAGCCAACTAAAACACATAAAACACTTAAACACCTGAAACATCTAAACAACCTAAAACACCTACAACACCTAAAACACCTAAATCATCTAAACATCTAAACACCTAAAACACCTAAACACCTATAACAACCAACACCTAAAACAACTACAACACATTAAACAACTCAAACACCTAAAACACATAAACAACTATAACAACTAAAACAACTAAAACAACAATAACAACTATAACACCTAAAACAACTAAAACAACTAGAACACCTAAAACACCTATAACACCTAGAACACCTACAACACCTAAAACAACTAAAACACATCGAACAACTACAACAACTAAAACAACTAAAACAACTAAAACAACTAAAACAACTAAACAACTGAACAGCTAAAGCAATTAAAACAACTAAACAACTAAAACAACTAAAACTACTTAAACACCCACAACAACTAAAACAACTAGAACAACTAGAACACCCATAACAACCAAACCAACTACAACATCTAAAATAACTACAACCAATAAAACAACTATAACAACTATAGCAACTAAAACAACTAAAACAACTATAACAACTATAAACAACTAGAACAGCTATAACACCTAAAATAACTAAAACACCTGAAACAACTAGAACACCTAACACAACTTGAACACCTATAACAACTTAAACACCTAAAACAACTAAAACACCTACAACAACTATAACACCCAAAACAAATAAAACAAATAAAACACCTACAACAACTAAAACAACTAAAACAACTCAAACAACTAGAACACCTTGAACAACCAAAACAACTATAACAACTAAAACAATTATAACAACTAAAACAACTAAAACAACTAAAACAACTATAACATCTAAAAAAACTAAAACAACTATAACACCTAAAACAACTATAACAACTAAAACAACAATAACAAATAAAACACCTATAACAACTAAAACAACTATAACAACTAAAACACCTAGAACAACTAAAACACCTAAAACAACTACAAAACCTAAAACAACTAAAACAACTTAAACAACTAAAACAACTACAACAAATATAACACCTATAACAACTAAAAAAGTAAAACAAGTAAAACAAGTAAAACAAGTAAAACAAGTATAACAAGTAAAACAACTATAACAACTAAAACAACTAAAACAACCAAACCAACTATAACAACTAAAACAACTAAAACCCCTATAACAACTATAACAACTACAACAACTAAAACACCTATAACAACTAGAACAACTAAAACAACTACAACAACTAAAACAACTAAAACAACTAAAACCCTTGAAACAACTAGAACACTTGAAACAAATAAAACACCTAGAACAACCAGAACACCTACAACAACTATAACACCTAGAACAACTAAAACACCTAAAACAATTAAAATACCTGAAACAACTAAAACAACTATAACAACTATAACACCTATAACAACTAAAACACCTAAAACAACTATACTACTTAGAACAACTAAAACAACCACAACACATAAAGCAACTAAACACCCTGAACAACTACAACACCTAAAAAACTAAAACACCTAAAACGCCTATAACACCTATAACACCAAAAACAAATCAAACACCTAAACCAACTAAAACACATAAAACACCTATAACACCTGAAACACCTAAGCCGCTAGAACATCTAAACAGCTAAAACACCTGAAACACCTAAACACCTATAACTACTAAAACACCTAAAACAACTTAAACACCTTAAACCACTAAAACACCTCAAACACATAAACAACTATAACAACTAAAGCAACTAAAACACCTATAACAACTAAAATAACTATAACAACTATAACAACTAAAACAACTAAAACAATTAATACAACTATAACACCTAAATCAACTAAAAAACCTAAAACACCTATAACACATTTAACACCTATAACACCTAAAACATCTATAAACACCTAAACAACTATAACACCTAAAACAACTACAACAACTAAAATAACCATAACAACTAAAACAACTAGAACAACTAAAACAACTAAAACAACTAAAACAACTAAAGCAATTAAAACAACTAAAACAACTAAAACCACTAAAACACTTACAACAACTGAAACAACTGAAACAACTTGAACACCTATAACAACCAAAACAACTATAACAACTGAAACAACTTAAACAAATAGAACAACTAGAACAACTATAACAACTAAAACAACTAAAACATTTATAACAACTAAAACAACTAAATAACTAAAACACCTATAATTACTATAACAACTGAAACAACTAAAACACCTAAAACAACTTGAACACCTATAACAACTTAAACACATATAACACCTATAACACCTAAAACAACCTAAACACCTAAAACAACTACAACAAGAAAAACAACAATGCAACTAAAACAACTATAACAACTAAAACAACTAAAACAACTAAAACAACTCAAACGACTAATACAACTAAAACAACTAAAACAACTAAAAACAACTAAAACAACTTAAACAACTAAAACAACTAAATCACCTCTAAACAAATAAAACATATAAACAACTAAACACCTGAAACAACTAGAACACCTAAAACAACTAAAACACCTCAAACAACTGAAACACTAGAACAACTATAACACCTAGACCAACTATAACACATAAAAACAACTATAACACCTGGAACAATTAAAACACTTATAACAACTATAACACCTATAACAACTGAAACACCTAAAACAACTATATTACCTAAAACAACTAAAACAACGAACACAACTATAACAACCATTACACCTAAAACAACTAAAACACCCAGAACAACTAAAACACCTTAAACAACTATAACACCTGAAACACCTAAAACACATATAACACCTAAAACACCTAAAACACCTAAACACCTACGTATAGCAACCAAAACACTTGAAACCACTAAAACAACTTAAACAACTAAAACACCTAAAACACGTAAACAACTATAACAACTAAACAACTAAAACACCTAAAACAACTATCATAACTATGACAACTAGAACAACTATAACAACTAAAACAACTATAACAACTATAACACCTAAAACAACTAGAACACCTAAAACACCTACAACACCTATAACACCTACAACACCTATAACACCTAAAACAACTATAACACATAAAACAACAACAACAACAACAACTATAACAACTAAAACAACCATAACAACTTAAACAACGACAACAACTGAACAACTAACGCAATTAAAACAACTAAACATTCAAAACAACTAAAAAAACTATAACACCCACATCAACTAAACAACTGAAACAACTAGAACTCCTATAACAATCAAAACAACTTTAACAACTATAACAACTAAAACAATTAAAACAACTTGAACAACTATTACAACTAGAACAACTAAAATAACTATAACACCTGAATTAAGTAAAAAACCTACAACAACTTGAACACCTATAACAACTTAAACACCTAGAACAACTAAAAACACCTAAACAACTAAAACACCTAGAACAACTAAAACAACTAAAACAACTAAAACAACTAAATCAACTTTAACTACTAAATAACTATAACACCTGAAACAACTAGAAAACCTTAAACAACTTGAACACCTATAACAACTTGAACACCTAGAACAACTAAAACACATAAAACAACTAAAACACCTAGAACAACTAAAACAATTAAAACACCTACATCGACTATAACAACTAAAACAACTAGAACACCTAAAACAACCTAAACAACTATAACAACTATTACAAATGAAACAAATAAATAACTATAACAACTAAAACGACTACAACAATTAAAACCACTAAACAACCAAAACAACTAAAACAACTAGAATAACTAAAACAAATATAATAACTAAAACAACTAAAACAACTAGATCAACTAAAACAACTATAACAACTAAAACAACTAAAACAACTAAACAACTATAACAACTATAACAACTAAAACAACTAGAACAACTAGAAAAACTAAAACAAATATAAAACCTAAAACACCTAAAACAACTAAAACAACTAAAACACCTAAACCAACATCAAACACCTATTACACCTATAACACCTACAACACCTAAAACAACTATTACACCTAGAACAACTAAAACACCTACAACAACGATAACACATAAAACTTCTATAACAACTAAAACAACTATAACAACTAAGACACCTATAACAACTACAACAACTCTAACAACTAAAACAACTAAAACAACTTAAATAACTACAACAACTAAAACAATTGAAACAACTATAACAACTAAAACAACTTGAACACCTGAAACAACTACAACAACTAGAACAACTAAAACAAATAAAACAACTAAAACAACTATAACAACTAAAACAACTAAAACAACTAAAACAACTATAACAACTAAAACAACTAAAACAACTATAACACCTAAAACAACTATAACAACTAAAACAACAATAACAAATATAACACCTAAAACAACTAAAACGACTATAACAACTAAAACAACTAGAACAACTATAACAACCAAAACAACTATAACACCTAAAACAACTAAAACAAATTGAACAACTAGAACAACTATAACAACTAAAACAACTAAAACAACTAAAACAATTATAACAACTAAAACAACTAAATAACTTAAACACCTATAATTACTATAACAACTGAAAAAACTAAAACACCTATAACAACTTAACACCTATAACAACTTAAACACATATAACACCTATAACACCTTAAACAACCAAAACACATAAAACAACTAAAACAACAAAAAAAAACTATGCAACTAAAACAACTATAACAACTAAAACATCTAAAACAACTAAAACAACTAAAACAACCAATACAACTATAACAACTAAAATAACTAAAACAACTTAAACAACTAAAACACCTCTAAACAAATAAAACATATAAACACCTATAACACCTGAAACAAATCAAACACCTAAACCAACTAAAACACATAAAACACCTATAACACCTGAAACACCTAAACAGCGTAAAACACCTACAACACCTTGAACACCTAAACCGCTAGAACAACTAAACATCTAAAACACCTAAAACAACTAAACACCTATAACAACTAAAACACCTAAAACAACTTAAACACCTTAAACAACTAAAACACCTCAAACACATAAACAACTATAACAACTAAAGCAACTAAAACACCTATAACAACTAAAATAACTATACCAACTATAACAACTAAAACAACTAAAACAACTATAACAACTATAACACCTAAAACAACTAAAAAACCTAAAACACCTAAAACACCAATAACACCTATAACACCTATAACATATAAAAACACCTAATTAAATATAACACCTAAAACAACTACAACCACTAAAACAACCATAACAACTAAAACAACTAGAACAACTAAAACAACTACAGCAACTAAAACAACTAAAGCAATTAAAACAACTAAAACAACTAAAACAACTAAAACACCTACAACAACTGAAACAACTAAAACAACTAGAACACCTTTAACAACCAAAACAACTTTAACAACTAAAACAACTAAAACAAATAGAACAACTAGAACAACTATAACAACTAAAACAACTAAAACAACAAAAACAATCATAACAACTAAAACAACTAAATAACTGTAACACCTATAATTACTATAACATCTGAAACAACTAAAACACCTAAAACAACTCGAACACCAATAACAACTTAAACACATATAACACCTATAACACCTAAAACAACCTTAACACCTAAAATAACTAAAACAACAGGAACAACTATGCAACTTAAACAACTATAACAACTAAAACAACTAAAACAACTGAAACAACTCAAACAACTAATACAACTAAAACAACTCAAACAACTAAAACAACTAAAACACCTCTAAACAAATAAAACATATAAACAACTAAAACACCTTAAACAACTAGAACACATAAAACAACTATATTACCTAAAACAACTAAAACAACGAACACAACTATAACAACCATTACACCTAAAACAACTAAAACACCCAAACAACCAAAACACCTACAACAACTAAAAGACCTTAAACAAATAAAACACCTAGGAACACGTAAACAACTATAACAACTAAAACAACTAAAACACCTAAAACAACTATAATAAATATGACAACTAAAACAACTATAACAACTAAAACAACTATAACAACTATAACACCTAAAACAACTATATCACCTAAAACACCTACAACACATATAACACCTAGAACACCTATAACACCTAAAACAACTGTAACTCATAAAACAACAACAACAACAACTATAACAACTGAAACAACTATAACAACTAAAACAACGAAAACAACTGAACAACTAAAGCAATTAAAACAAATAAACACTTAAAACAAATAAAACAACTAAAACACCCACAACAACTAAACAACTGAAACAACTAGAACTCCTATAACAACCAAAACAACTTTAACAACTAAAACAACTAAAACAAATAAAACAATTTGAACAACTATTACAACTTGAACAACTAAAATAACTATAACACCTGAAACAACTAAAAAACCTACAACAACTTGAACACATATAACAACTTAAACACCTAGAACAATTGATAACACATAAAACAACTAAAACACCTAAATCAACTATAACAACTAAAACAACTAAAACAACTAAATCAACTATAACAACTAAAATAACTATAACACCTAAAACAACTAGAAAACCTGAAACAACTTGAACACCTATAACAACTTGAACACCTAGAACAACTAAAACACCTAAAACAACTAAAACACCTAAACAACTAAAACAACTAAAACACATACATCAACTATAACAACTAAAACAACTAGAACACCTAAAACAACCTAAGCAACTATAACAACTATTACAACTAAAACAACTAAATAACTATAACAACTTAAACAACTAAAACAACTAAAACAACTAAAACAACTAAAACAACTAAAACAACTGAAACAACTAGAACAACTAAAACACCTAAACAACTAAAACAACTAAAACAACTAAAACAACTAAACACCTAAAACAACGAAAACGACTAAACAACTAAAACAACTAAAACAACTAAAACAACTAAAACAACTACAACAACTAAAACAATTAAAACCACTAAACAACTAAAACAACTAAAACAACTAGAAATAACTAAAACAACAATAATAACTAAACAACTAAAACATCTAGATCAACTAAAACAACTATAACAAATAAAACAACTAAAACAACTGAACAACTATAACAACTAAAACAACTAGAACAACTAGATAAACTAAAACAAATATAACACCTAAAACACCTAGGACAACTAAAACAACTAAAACACCTAAACCAACATCAAACACCTATTACACCTATAACACCTACAACACCTAAAACAACTATAGCACCTTGAACAATTAAAACACCTACAACAACGATAACACATAAAACTTCTATAACAACTAAAACAACTATAACAACTAAAACACCTAAACAACTAGAACAACTAAAACAACTAAAACAACTTAAATAACTACAACAACTAGAACAACTAAAATAATTGAAACAACTATAACAACTAAAACAACTTGAACACCTGAAACAACTACAACAACTAAAAACAACTAAACAACTAAAACAACTAAAACAACTATAACAACTAAAACAACTAAAACAACTATAACAATTGAACAACTAAAACAACTAAAACAACTAAAACAACTATAACACCTACAACAACTAAAACATCTAAGACAACTAGAACACCTAAAACAACCAAAACAACTTTAACAATTGAAACAACTAAAACAACTAGAAAAACTATAACAACTAAAACAACTAAAACAACTACAACAACTAAAACAACTAATAGACCAAAAAAACAACTATAAACAACTAAAACAACTTAAACAACTATAACATCTACAACAACTAAAACAACTAAAACAATTGAAAACAACTGAAACAACTAAAACAACTAAACAACTAAAACAACTAGAACAACTAAAACAACTAAAAGAACTAAAACAACTAATACAACTAAAACACCTAGAACAACTAAAAAAACTACAACACCTAAAACAACTAAACAACTAAAACTACTATAACAACTAAACAACTAAAACAACTATAACAACTATAACACCTACAACAACCAGAACACCTGGAACAACTGCAACACCTAGATCAACTAAAACACCTAAAACAACTAAAACACCTTGAACAACTATAACAACTAAATCAACTATAGCAACTAAACAACTATAACAACTGAAACAACTGAAACACCTTTAAAAACTAAAACAACTAGAACAACTGAAACAAATAAAACAACTACAACACCCAGCACAACTAAAACAACTAAGACACTTACGAACAACAAAAAAACTAAACAACTATAACAACTATGACACCTACAACAACTAGAACACCTAAAACAACTAAAACACCTTGGACAACTATAACAACTAAATCAACTATAGCAACTAAAACAACTATAACAACTATAACACCTAAAACAACTACAACCATTACAACAACCATAACAACTAAAACAACTAGAACAACTAAAACAACTAAAACAGCTAAAACAACTAAAACAATTAAAATAACTAAAACAACTACACAACTCTAACACCTACAACAACTGAAACAACTAAAACAAATAGAACACCTATAACAACCAAAACCACTATAACAACTAAAACAACTAAAACAAATAGAACAACTAGAACAATTATAACAACAAAAAACAACTGAAACAACTAAAACAATTATAACAACTAAAACAACTAAATAACTAAAACACCTATAATTAATATAACAACTGAAACAACTAAAACACCTAGAACAACTCGAACACCTATAACAATTTAAACACATATAACACCTATAACACCTAAAACTACCTAAACCCCTAAAACAACTAAAACAACAAAACAACTATGCAACTAAAACAACTATAACAACTAAAACAACTAAAACAACTAAAACATCTCAAACAACTAATACAACTAAAACAACTAAAACAACTAAAACAACTAAAACAACTAAAACAACTAAAACAACTAGAACAACTCTAAACAAATAAAACATATAAACGACTAAACACTTGAAACAACTAGAACACCTAAATCAACTAAAACACCTCAAACAACTGAAACACTGGAACAACTATAACACCTAGACCAACTATAACACATAAAAACACATATAACACCTGAAACAATTAAAACACCTATAACAACTTGAACACCTAGAACAACTAAAACACCTATAACAACTAAAACACCTAGAACAACTAAAACAACTAAAACACCTACATCAACTATAACAACTAAAACAACTAGAACATCTAAAACAACCTAAACGACTATAACAACTATTACAACTAAAACAACTAAATAACTATAACAATAAAAACCACTATAACAACTAAAACAACTAAAACAAATAAAACAACTAAAACAACTAGAACAACTAAAACACCTAAACAAGTATAACAACTAAAACAACTAAACACCTAAAACAACGTAAATGACTAAACAACTAAAACAACTAAAACAACTAAAACAATTAAAACCACTAAACAACAAAAACAACTAAAACAACTAGAAATAACTAAAACAACTATAATAACTATAACAACTAAAACAACTAGATCAACTAAAACAACTATAACAACTAAACAACTAAAACAACTAAACAACTATAACAACTATAACAACTATAACACCTAAACAAACATCAAACACCTATTACACCTATAACACCTACAACACCTAAAACAACTATTACACCTTGAACAACTAAAACACCTACAACAACGATAACATATAAAACTTCTATAACAAATACAACACCTAAACAACTAAAACACCTAAAACGCCTATAACACCTATAACACCTAAAACAAATCAAACACCTAAACCAACTGAAACACATACAACACCTATAACACCTGAAACACCTTAACAGCGTAAAACACCTACAACACCTTGAACACCTAAACCGCTAGAACACCTAAACATCTAAAACACCAAAAACACCTATGACAACTAAAACACTTATAACAACTTAAACACCTTAAACAACTAGAACACCTCAAACACATGAACAACTATAACAACTAAAGCAACTAAAACACCTATACCAACTAAAATAACTATAACAACTATAACAACTAAAACAACTATAACAACTATAACAACTATAACACCTAAAACAACTAAAAAACCTAACACCTAAAACACCTATAACACCTATAACACCTAAAACATCTAAAAAAAACTAAACAACTATAACACCTAAAACAACTACAACAACTAAAACAACCATAACAACTAAAACAACTAGAACAACAAAAACAACTATAACAACTAAACAACTAGAGCAATTAAAACAACTAAAACAACTAAAATAACTAAAACACCTACAACAACTGAAACAACTAAAACAACTAGAACACCTATAACAACCAAACAACTATAACAACTAAAACAACTAAAACAAATAGAACAACTAGAACAAGTAGAACAACTAAAACAACTAAAACAACTAAAACAATTATAACAATTAAAACAACTAAATAACATAAACACCTATAATTACTATAACAACTGAAACAACTAAAACACCTAAAACAACTTGAACACCTATAACAACTTAAACACATATAACACCTATAACACCTAGAACAACCTAAACACCTATAACAACTAGAACAACAAAAAACAACTATGCAACAAACCAACTATAACAACTAAAACAACTAAAACAACTAAAACAACTAAAACAACTAAAACAACTAAAACGACTAATACAACTAGAACAACTAAAACAACTAAAACAACTATAACAACTAAAACACCTCTAAACAAATAAAACATATAAACAACTTAAACACCTGAAACACTAGAACAACTATAACACCTAGACCAACTATAATACATAAAAACCAATATAACACCTGAAACAATTAAAACACTTATAACAACTATAACACCTATAACAACTAAAAAAAGTAAAACAAGTTCAACAAGTATAACTAGTAAAACAACTATAACAACTAAAACAACTAAAACAACTAAACCAACTAAAACAACTAAACAACTAAAACTCCTATAACAACTAAAACAACTAAAACAACTAAAACAACTAAAACACCTAAAACAACTAGAACAACTATAACAACTAAAACAACTAGAACAACTAAAACAACTAAAATACCTTAATCAAATATAACACCTAAAACAACTAAAACAACTAAAACAACAAAAACAACTAACACAACTAGAACAACTAGAACACTTAGGACAACTAAAACAACTAAAACAACTAAACAACTAAAACTCCTATAACAACTAAAACAACTAAAACAACTAAAACAACTAAAACAACTATAACAACTAAAACAACCAAAACAACTAAAACAACTAAAACAACTATAACACCTAGAACAACTAAAACACCTGCCACAATTCAAACACCTATAACAACTAAAACAATCATAACTTCTAGAACACCTAAAACAACAATTTTACCTATGACAACTAAAACAACTATGACAACTAAAACAACCATAACACCTGAAACAACAATAACACCCAAAACAACTGTAAAACCTAAAACAATTTAAACACCTATAACACCGCAAACACATATAACACCTAATCAAATAAAACACATAAGCCAACTAAAACACATAAAACACTTAAACACCTGAAACATCTAAACAGCCTAAAACACCTACAACACCAAAAACACCTAAAACACCTAAAACATCTGAACACCTAAAACACCTAAACACCTATAACAACCAAACACCTAAAACAACTGATACACATTAAACAACTCAAACACCTAAAACACATAAACAACTATAACAACTAAAACAACTGAATCACCTATAACAACTATAATAACTATTACAACTAAAACAACTAAAACAACTACAACAACTATAACACCTAAAACAACTAAAACAACTAGAACACCTAAAACGCCTATAACACCTAGAACACCTACAACACCTAAAACAACTAGAACACATAGAACAACTACAACAACTAAAACAACTAAAACAACTAAAACAACTAAAA
>SDVV010009417.1:0-16715 GCA_016164225.1 Gammarus roeselii | reverse complement strand
GTACTGCTGTTCAGTATCTCCTGAGCTCTTTTATCATTCAAATAGTTGACCAAAGTTTGCATCTGTGTGTGTTATTGGCCTCTTTAATTGGGTGTACTGCTGTTCAGTATCTCCTGAGCTCTCTTATCATTCAAATAGTTGACCAAAGTTTGCATCTGTGAGTGTGTTATTGGCCTCTTTAATTGGGTGTACTGCTGTTCAGTATCTCCTGAGCTCTCTTATCATTCAAATAGTTGACCAAAGTTTGCATCTGTGAGTGTGTTATTGGCCTCTTTAATTGGGTGTACTGCTGTTCAGTATCTCCTGAGCTCTTTTATCATTCAAATAGTTGACCAAAGTTTGCATCTGTGTGTGTTATTGGCCTCTTTAATTGGGTGTACTCCTGTTCAGTATCTCCTGAACTCTTATACAAGTTGTGACGATCCTGAAAAGCTCAGAAAATGCTGCACTGCCAACATAATGGAGATGATGACATGCCTTCCAAAATGTTTTTTTTTCTTATCACTGCTGTGTCTTGATGGCTGATTATGCAAATCATGCTTCTAGGATACTAAAAGAACGATTTCAAATTGGCTGTTGAAGCTGCCCATAAACAAGTTCAACAATGTTTCTCTTACCATCAGTAACCTCTGAAATTGACCTTGCCGGTCGTAGTCTTTTCATCATCAAATAAATAAACTGTGAGTCATTTCTAACAATTTCCAGGAATTTCGCATCTGTTCTCAGTTATTCAAGTTTCTTATATTTCAGCAACAGCTGGTCCACCTGTAGGTAAATTATGGAGATGGCAGTGTGCAATGTAACGAACCATTTTATCTGAGCAACAGCTGATCGACCTCCTACTCTGTCGTGGAGATGGCAGTGCGCAATGCAACGAACCATTTTATCTGAGCAACAGCTGATCGACCTCCTACTCTGTCATGGAGATGGCAGTGCGCAATGCAACAAACCATTTTATCTGAGCAACAGCTGATCGACCTCCTACTCAGTCATGGAGATGGCAGTGCGCAATGCAACAAACCATTTTATCTGAGCAACAGCTGATCGACCTCCTACTCTGTCATGGAGATGGCAGTGCGCAATGCAACAAACCATTTTACTTGAGCAACAGCTGATCGACCTCCTACTCTGTCATGGAGATGGCAGTGCGCAAAGGCAACGAACCATTTTATCTGAGCAACAGCTGATCGACCTCCTACTCAGTCATGGAGATGGCAGTGTATAATGCAACGAACCATTTTATCTGAGCAACAGCTGATCGACCTAATACTCAGTCATGGAGATGGCAGTGCGCAAAGGCAACGAACCATTTTGTGCAGTTCCTGTTGCTCCCATTTTCATTTTTTTGAGGTATGCTTCGGTTGTTGTTACGACTGATTGAACTGAAATGTTGTTATTGAAGCCTAATGCTAGGTCATTAGTTTATCTGCTGCTGATAAGGCAGTTTTCACATTGTAATCACAGTTGACTAACCTTTGAATTAACAATACCGTGTATTAGGCTATCGAATTAATCAGGAAGTAATTTCTAATTTATTGAGTTATTCTACGGGGAAATGCACAAAAAATTCTGTGTTTGCTTGTATTGAGAGCTCCATGATAATTTGAGATGGATAAAACGTAATACACACGCACACGGACACACATGCAAACTAAGTTTGTTCATAACGTCATTTTTTTATACGAACGTTTTTTTATGAACACCACTAGACGTCCTGTCAGCATTTTTTGGCTCGTGGTAACTGGGGATGCGGGAGCCACTTCCATTTCGTAACCATCACTGTGCAGTACCACGTGGCAGAGTAGGTACCAAAGCCATCCCAACTGCAGCGCTGTAGTTGCGCGAGCCTGTGCTGTGGCTGCCGAGCCTGTGGTGTGGCTGCCGAGCTTGTGCTGTGGCTGCCGAGCCTGTGCTGTGGCTGCCGAGCCTGTGCTGTGGCTGCCGAGCCTGTGCTGTGGCTGCCGAGCCTGTGGTGTGGCTGCCGAGCCTGTGGTGTGGCTGCAGAGCCTGTGGTGTAATTGAAGGCAGGTATGCAGGGCCGTCGTCATGCGACTTGAGACGCTCACCTGAATGCGACGCTGGGCGAGACCAATAGTGGCCACCTTCCTTCGGTGGGCGTGGTGACGTCAATGGAGGTCCCTGGCGACCCAATTCAAAGAGGCAAGAAGTACATGGCTGCTGTTGTTGATAGCCTAGGGATAATGGAGGGTCGGTGTGACAGTCATTGTAAAGAAGGGCTGATGTCGCTGTGAGGGACGATGGAGGAGGAAAGCCAGTTGCTCCTCTTCTGTGTTTTGGAGCGCTGTGCGACCCTTGTGGGGGCAGTCATCTTGGTCCTTGAATGTAGATTCGTCTTTACGACGTGTGGCAAAACGCTTCTGCTGTCAATGCTGCGTTTTTATTGCCCTCAGTTATTCTGTCTTGAAAACCGTACATGGTAAACAATTTGCGTTCTCTCTTCCTAAGTTTCAGTGCCTGGATGGACTGTGTTGATCAATACTGCTAAATAAAGTAAGAGAATCTGTACTCCGTGCGTATTATGAACCGAATAGTGCATTACTTGGTTGCAACATCTTCACCGTGATCTGCGATGGCTATCCTCGTTGGGCGTCTCATCATTTCTGCGCCTCATCGGTCAACTGCCCTGGCTCTTCCAAGTCTGCGTCACATGCAGCCACAACTCATCATTCTTACTATTTGTTCTCCTATAAAAATTGACCTCATACACCTCTTCAATTTCAATTTTCGTAAATGCTTTTCGTATTTAGAAAACATATACTAATGTACTAATATAAGTAGCGAAACTTATTAACATCCCAAGTGAATACTTTTACCATAAATGGCTTTTCACGCATATATTGCAAGTTAATTGAAATAACAATTTTTACAATTGCTTATGTTCGTCGCTGAGATTAGAACAAAACAAGTGAAAGTGGAGCATGTCGTATTTTGTCCCTTAAGGTATTTTACTTGCCTAACGTGGAAGCCGTCACTCGTGTGATGAACATGTACGTGAGATCACTTGAGTATTTGTTCCCCGCGTGGGGGCCCTCTTACAATTGTGTGCGTCCATTCGCCTACTGTCACTCGTGTCTTTCTTCTGCTTCTGTAGTACTCACTGCGACCCAGCACATCTTGCAGGCTTCGCCACATGCACAGAGCGAGGACCGTAGCTAATGACGTGAGGGGGGCTGCTCTGCCCCCTTGTGGTCTGAACATACACAGTGAAGTGGGAACATTTTTTGTCATTACTGCGGCCCAAATTAAGCGGTTATCTGCATCTTACGTAGCTGTTGACGCACTGTAAACAATACCTACATCTTCCGATGATCTTTGATCCTTCTCAATAAATTCCTTCTTGAAACTTTTGTGTCCACTTCAATGTGTCAATGATGTCTTTAAAGTTTCAACCCCAATCAATCTCCTGCGCGACGTTTCATTGTAACCAGTCATAGCTTGACGTCGAAGCGGGTGCTTGCGTCGGGTTGTGGCGGCACTGCTGCTGTAGTTTGGTGGCAAAGTTGCTCTCTCTCTGTCGCTGATCGTAGTCTGTTCTTATGGGACTCAACAGGGTACTGTTATCCGTGATGCAACTTTCGCGCGTTGGATCGGTATCTGTCGTTTGAGAGTTGAGTTGTCGGCATAAAATTGAGGGTTGGTATCGACCAAATTTGAGTAACGATGCACCTCTACCTACTTTGTACGTTGAAACGAGGGCTGATCTCACGGAGTTTGGGATCGTCCCGTCAGGCCTGGGCTCGCTCTGTCAAGCCTGGGCTCGCCTTGTCAAGCATGGGTTCGCCCTGCCAAGCCCGGGTTTGTCCTGTCAAGCCCGGGCTCGTCCCGTCAAGCCTGGGCGCGTTTGGTCAAGCCTAGGCTTGTCTTGACCAGCTTGGGCTCGTCTTGACAATCCTGGGCTCGTCTTGACAATCCTGGGCTCGTCTTGACAATTCTGGGCTCGTTCTGTCATGCCTGGGCTGGTCCTCGTCCAGTCTGGTCTGATTCCGTCTAGTCAGAACTGTTAGGGTGCTCACCTTATTGCGCAGTCATTGTTTACGTCAAACATCCTCCCGAGTAATAGTCACTCCCAAATAACATGTGTTTGCTGTCGTTTTTATCTAAACCTTGCACCTGGCTGCATTTTTGGCGTCCACGGTGCGTGAACTTGACCATGAGATCCACGGCAAGGACATGCACGCAGAGAGCAGCCCCCGGCACCTCAGCACGCCAGACCGCTGCTCCACTGCCGTTGCACTTTGCGCATTTGTCGCCTCTTTTTGTCTGACATTTCGGCTGGTTCAAAGTGTGTTATTGCCTACATCGGTTATTCAATAGTATTCTAACAGGAACTGTTATGTAGATGGCCTTATTTATTCCTCAGACGCTATTCTTGAAGAAATACGACCAATGTGAGCGGTAAGGTTCTTACACGTTTTGATGGCGGGAAATCGCTTATATGCTACAAGAAAATGAGTTAGTGTCGGAGTGAATGTAGAAGGAGGGAGGGTGAGAGGAGGCACTTGAGCTTGTGCTAGTGTCTTGGGAGCTAGAATCTCTCTTTTACTCGAAACCCTTGAGCAAAAATCCATTCTCCCACTTGAGAGCCTACATAGGCCCACTCTCGTCGACGGAGAGATAGGCACTCTCCGTCGAGGAACCCGGCCTCCGGTAGCGTCGTCTGGGTCCTGGCCTTAGTGAAAGTCCCTCCACCCTCGCTGTTTCATATCCTTATCGGTGGGGGGAGAATGCAGCCTGTGCTCTGGTAAGGCCTTTGGCCCAAGGACACTTTCTTGACAACAAAGCCACAATATGTTCACGGCATTTTTTCACTGGGGCAAGTGAACAATCTCTGCATTTCTTTGATCCTAACACATCTTTGTCCCTCATGAGGCCATGCCTACGTCCGGCTTCTTGGTGCAATGCTGAATGTCTGAGAGACATGAACACGCTGTACCTAACAACGGTTTGGACTCCGGGCACTTAGCACCGCCCAAGAGTCCGGATACTCAACGATATGTGCACGTTGGGATTGTTACGACTGGCGCCGGCTCTTGTATTAGACCTACAATCCTGAGAAAATTGATGCTGTCCCGCGGTCGCTCCCACAAATCACGCACCGACGTGATTGTTTGATTGAACCTTCCGGGTGCAATGGCTGTACACGATGTCATATATGGTGCTTGACTGTATCGGGCGTACCCCGGCACCACAGGCACGGTATTACTGGGGAACGTGTGGTGCTCTGATCTCAGGCTCGACTGGTGAACCCTGTCACTCCACGGGCAACCCCAACTCCGTTCACTGGACTTCCAGACACCGCCACTGCAAGCAGGTCATCTCATGATGATCCGTCCTACCCCGGTAGGCTCACTCTGGACGTCTTTACATTTCATTGTCGATGAAAGTGTTCATTTTATCTGGCAATATGTCACTCGATGCAAAAAGCGCAGGCTGCATCCTAAGACTTTTTTTTTGTACTCTAGTGGGTTTAGGGACTCATGTACCCAAGATCCATGGATTTTGACTTGGGCAGAAAAGGGCCATCTATGAGTTATGTCAAACCACCTTTCGAGATACTTTTCAATAGGCTGGTGTGATGTAAAGTTATCAAACAATCCTGAAGGAAACGGTCTTCTGTTTTATAATCATTTCAAATTTCGAACAACAACGGATGCTGTATGATATTGTTTTATTCTTATTTCAACTCTGTGAGACGAGGAGCCACGGATCAACCAGTTGAATCGAAAGGGCTTAGAGTTGTATGCGTGTCCTTATCCAATCCTACATTGTTGCCAGCTTTGCTCCATGTTGTAGGAGGAGGAGGAGGAGAAGGCGGCTGCGCTTGATCTGACCCGTCGTGCGTTCATTGCTTACAAAAATACCACTTGTCATTTCGCCACTCCTGCAGGAGACCTCTACAGTGCCTTTTGCAGAGAGATCCAGTGAAATTAAAGGCCAAACATCATAATCCACGTTCCAAGCAAACCTCCAGAGATTGACTCTGGCGTTGGTGGTAACTTGGGTCGCTCTTATCTCATCTGTCGAAGAGCCTTCAACTGAGAATGGCATCTTCAACCGAAAACTTCCATCCTGCGGCATTCGGACCATTTCATTATAGCTGTGATAAACTCGAGCAGCTTCCAATTTTTGCACGGTTCGACATGAACATAATAAACAGAGTTCTTCTCTCTAACTTCTTATTGCTCTTTGTATGCTTATCCATGTTTTGTTGTCCCCAGGATCGATCTGTTGGTGGTGGTGGAGTTGGTAGCAGCGGCGGTGGAGTGTTTGACGCTGCTGAAGGTGGCGGCAGCGACGGGGAGGCAGACACCAACATCAGCACCGCTGGTGGCGGAGGCGGTGTTGGTAGCACCATCGGTGGCGGCGGTGGTGGTGGCGGCGGTGGTAGCGGTCACCATCCCGACGCAGGAGAGGAGGGCAGCAACCAGCACCCCGCCCGCCGGCCCATGAACGCTTTCCTGCTCTTCTGCAAGAAGCACAGGAAGCAGGTGCGTGCACACACACGTCTATCAACAAAGCTGATTGATGTAGACAAATTATCCGAGTCTGTTGGGGCAGTCAAAAAATATTTTGATGTCCCAGGCAATTTTGAAAGATTCGCTCCAGGGAAGGACACAGTCTCACCACACTGTTTAGGGAGGCAATCTGTTTTCTTTCAGTATCCAAACAACCTTGCCTAACCAACCTGGCTTTGATTAGTGACCTTTAGTTCTATCTGTCCCACCTCAATCCGGTCAGTGGTTCAACCTGGAGCAAAGCCGGCAACTAATGGCTCGGACAATTGGTTAGTAGCAGCAGCAGCTGCTGCTGCTAACCGCTGTTCCTGAATGCCTCGGTGCAACCTGCTATCTCTACAGGTACCGCAGCGGGTATGACCGCAGGCATGCATGCTTTCTCGTAAATCCAGTCTGAACTGTTGATATAAGAACTGAAGCACTAGGTCTGATACCAATGATGTAGACCCAACCGTTTAACTGCTTGAAATAACTGATTGGACTGGCTTCACTAGAAGCATAAGTGCCTGCGGTGATGCCCGCAGAGACGGCCAGGTGAATACAACAACCAAGGAAGGCCCGGCAAATATTTCTTAGTAGAATATGTGTATGCAATGGGAGAAATGAGGCAGTTACGCAAACACTGCTCGTTTCCATATTGTTATAGAGGGTAACAAGAATGTTATAGGCGAGTTACTAGGAAAACCTTTTTTTGTCTGTCACTGGGAATCGTTATCTTAGCCAAACGTGATCGAGCTTTCCATGAAAACCAACTCCATGTTGAACTTTATTGTGTTTGCCTTAGACCACGGTTCTGATGAGACTCATTGAAAGTAACATATGACTGGTCAGACAGTGGTCTGATTCAAATGCAAGATTGTGCAATATCAAAATAGTTTTAGGCCAGAGAATGCTTCATCGAGTTTGGCCAAGGCAACAGTGGAACACTTGATGAATTCAAGCTTAAGAAACTCTCCTCTGCTGAAGTAGTTGTAACGTTTACCTCATTTGAAAGCCTAAGCCCTCAAATCTAATCTTGGCCAATTTAAAGCAAACTTACACAGCCTATATTGATTAGTAATACAACATAGTCATTCAACATTAGGTTAAAATGATTTTAAATAACATACTAAAAGTATCGGTTCTGCTATTAGCCTTTCATCAGTCATTTCTCATAGTGATATAGTATAGGTATTTGCTTCGAATGAATTATCAGTATAGGCCAAAATTTGGTCATTAGTACCACTCCGTTTCTTGCGTGAACTTATACCGAATACTTGGTGTACATTGATTAATTTTGTCTATGATGTTTATCTAGCAACTGTAAAAACGTGCTGCTGCTGCCGCCGCCCTAGCTTAAAGGATGGCTAAGCTTGAACTCCCAAAGTGCAGCACTAGAGGCTGGCACTGCAGTCGGGTACACTAACAACTCAGTCACAGCTGCTTTCTCTCTCCATGTGGTGCAATCTATTCCATTTCTTGTTCGTCAGGTCCGTGAAAAGTTTCCTCACCTCGAGAACCGCCAAGTGACCAAGATCTTGGGGGAGTGGTGGGCCGAACTCGGTGCCAACGAGAAGAATGGCTACCAGGAACTGGCGCGGCAGCTGAAGGAGGCCTTCCTCAGAGCCAACCCTGACTTTAAGTGGTACAAAATACCCTCCCAGCCTCCTCGGCCGCCTCCTGCACGCCCCTCCAATCAGAAGGTGCCCCGACACCAACAACATCCCACCACTAACTCGGCCATCACGTTTGGCAAGCTCGCAGGCAAGCTCGCAGGTGTTTCGGTAGCGGTTACCGCTTCTTCTTGGCTGAGGCTGCAAAGGAAAGAAAGTACTTACTATTCTTCAACTTCAATTATATTAGCCCGCAGGGGCCCTAGGTTGAACAACAGGTTTGGTTATTCTATGTACAGTTTAGGTTGGTTAATGTCTATGTACAGTTTAGGTTGGTTAATGTGGCCTTTACCTCCTGATTTATACCGCTCGTGGAAGAAACACGTCATCAATTGTTTGATATCATGAATCATATCATGAATCTCATGTTATGTGCCCGTAAGTGTGTTACCAGTTTCACGCACAAGATGAAATTTTCAGTAAAAAAAAAGCCGTCTAAGCGCTAACTCAGTCAAGTTTTCATCTCCAGGTAGACTTTAGTCGCCTTAAAGCACGAATCACCCGAAAAAAAAACATCGTTATGTCCTTTTATAATATTTATCATCCCATCCCGCATCTAATTTTAATTATTTTATTTGTATATGCTGTTTACAAGAAATAACGATAATATAACTTGAACAAACGGTCATTTTTTTCCACTGGTACTTTCTTTACCAGTCCAAGATGGTTCATGTTGAGCTATAATGTGGCATTGGCCACCAATCGTATGCCTCTGAACTAATGTTTTTGAGATAGTTCTTCTAGCTGCCATGAATTTGCGCTAGAGTTCCTCAAATGGGGAATGCAAGACGGTGCGCTGTAAAGTTTCAACAGTCCGAGGAAATCAAACAACTGAAAGCACAATTCAGTCATGCCTTCAATGGCTCCTCATTCAATACAGAGGCAGACAGCACGGTACTCGGTTCACGAATTGAAAGATATGATAGGCAGCGAATTAGCGACAGTCAAAGAAACTGCATAGGACACCCTAAATCATGTGAAAAAACTTCAAGTGTACCTGTACGCTGAATTGGCCAAGAAGCTTGCAGCTCTAAAAGACGCAGAGACGAACGACCGCATCAAATTAATAGGAAACTCGGTCAAAGATAGCTAGGCACTGTACTACTTTAGTAAGCAGGAGGCAGCTACGCAGTGACGGTGCACCACACGTTGGACCACTATCTCGCCACATCCGGCCCGCTACGCGTAATGGATTTGATGAAGCCTATGATATGGACTCTCAGAACACAGAGGCAATTATTGTGATAGGTGATTACTATGTCACTTCCTTCAAATCAAATCAGCAAAAAGGGAGAGTTCAACTAAGAACACTCGGTAAGACGGGTTTGAAAATTTATCAAATTGAAGACACATTTGAAAAGGAAAAGATACCTTCTTCTAAACGAATTGTGCTACAAGTCGGGGCAAAAGACGTCGCAGACAAGAAAGACATGAGCAAGGAATGAAACGGTTGAAATAAAATCAAACGTTCACATGTGAACATCCATGTCCCTGACATCCTGTCACATCCAAACCAAGTAGATACAAGTTAAGCAAGGTGATGTATCTTAACAATCGCCTAGCAAATTTATGCAATCTCAGACAATCCCATTCTCAGATCATTGGGAAACGATGATCGACCTAAAGTACTATGACTTTTATAGTATCACCGACAAGGCTTGTATAAACGCGTATGGACTTGATACTCTCGAAAACATCCTGGAGAACATCGGCATTAGTCTTGTCACTGAAAATAAGTCAAAAAACGTACTCTATATCCAACCCACAACTTCCGCCAGCGGTGCCCAACGGAACGACCCAACAACCTCCTCCCATGCCAACGCTAGATACACAGCCAATACAAGAGCCCATCAGAACATCACCGCAGGTTTTAGCCATAAAGTTCCTGACATCAGTCCAAGCCGAGTCATAGGCAGTAATAGTTGCTACACCGTTAGTACAAGCCGTGTAAACGATAAGTTTTAGCTCCGACGCAACGGCTCAAAGTAGACGCAGTACAACTCAAGAAACAAGAGTTAATGTGACTACCGGTACTCTAAAATGTTACTATGTAAACGATAGAAGTCTCCAAAACTAAATCGAAGAATTAGGTATCCTTGCATTGAATGAATCGTGGATGAAATTGAGTACCAGATGTTATTTAGGCAAATTTCCTCACCCCAGTTACTCATTATTTCACAAAGATAGACAAGGACGAGAGGGCGAAGGAGTGTTGTTCTTCGTAAAAAATACTCTGCTAATATTACAAGTCAGTATTTCAAGCAACAGACACGACATGGTATCAATTCAAGTGGTCGGTATACATACAAAGCGTCAAATTTTCTTTGTCAATCGTCCCCTAAAAAGCAAGGTTGCATACTGTATATCAAACTTTACAACACCCTTGTCGTTGTCGTCACAACGACAAGATACAAAACAGTATCGTTCATGAAGACTAGAATATCACAGACATTGATTGAGAAACAGACTTATGCACTGCCACCGGCCAACGTCCGATTGATTTTGCAGACGATAAGTTCATCACCCAAATGGTGAAGACACCGTTAAGAGGCAGCAATATCCTTGATCTTCTATTTAGTGCAAACGACTCTCATGTCACGAACGTAGAGGTGGGAGAATTACTCTGAACTAGCGACCATAATCGTATTCGTTTTCAAGACAGAGCTCGAGTTAAAAGCGTTAATAAACTACGATTAAGTCCCTAACTTGTTGATTAGTCAACGTCGATGGCTTAATAGAGTCAATAGCGACAGCGCATTAAACTCTCAAACGTGACGTCAACTTTTTTATTATTTTTTAAAATATTAAACTTGAGTATATCCCCCGCAAAAACTGTCCTTAAATGTGAAAAGGATTATGAAAATGAAATTGAGGCAAATGCCACAACATATTCGAAGCAATTTTTAGTTATATTTTGAGCAAAAAGAAAAGAAAAATTCAAAATAGTGGTGAGCTAGAAACTGATGACACTAACACGTGTGTCTTAGTAAACCAACATTTTTTTCCTGCATATACGTTGGAGAATCCGGATATTCTTAATCCTAAGGATCTCACAGCAGAAGAACAAATTGAAGCCCTCAGCACAGCCAACTTTTCCCCCCGACATAGTTATTGAATATAACTATAAATTTCATGTTACAAGATCTCCCGGTCCAGACCAAGTTCATCGCAGAATATTGAAAGAGACTAAGAACGTAATGGCCGAACATATGTGATAATCAAACATTTCACCCAATCTCTCACCAATTGCACCTGCTCCTCTCAATGGAAAGAGGTCAACATCACTCACATGAAAAAAAGGGACAAAAAGTGTCGCGGCAATTACCGACCAATTAGTCTAACCTCAGTCATTGGCAAATTGATGGAACGTTTGATAATGGATAAAACTACAGATCCTTAAATTCAAACAAGTTGATAAGTGACTCTCAGCATGGCTATAGACACAATCTTTCCTGTCTTACGAACATCCTGCTTTTTCAATAATATAATTGAAATTCATTACACAAAATCTCCAATTGATAACATTTACCTTAACTTTAAAGAGGCCTTTGACGAAAGTCCCTCACAGTCACTTAGGTAGTTAGTAAATTGTACAGCATCGGTATTCTAGTCGAGCTTAATAACTGAATAAAATATTGGCTTACGGTCAGAAGGCAGCACATAGTACTCAACAGAGCTTCCTCCCCTTGAGGTAATGTCCGTGTTAGGTCCATTTCTATTCATAAGACTCATTAACGGTCTCAATAGAAAAGGAAAAGTGCTTTCGAACATTAGAAAGTTTGCAGACGATACTAAGATTGGAGGAAATGTCCAAGCCAAACTCAGCGTCAGCAGATCCAATTGGACTTGAACAAAATTGTTGTATGGTCAGAAAATTGGCAAATAAAATTTGATGTAGGTAAATGTAAAGTTATGCACATCGGTCCTCATAACCTCAAACATGATTATTCAATGTCAAAAAAATAATCTGATTCCGGTCACCAAAGAGAGAGATCTAGATGGCATCATTAGTGACGACTTGAAAAGTAACAAGCAATGTAACAATGCTGCCAACAAAGGCAGCGAAATGCTAAGTATCATATCCCGCACTATCTCGTACAAAAGCAGACAGTGTTCTTAAGTTATACAATCTATATGTTAGACCACATCTCGAGTATTCTGTTCAATTCTGATTTCCATATCTTCGAGTGTGATATGATACCTGTGAGTGTGAGCGTATGAGGGTGTGAGGTGCGCCTTTCAGTCGGCCACCCCTCTTTCTGGGGGATGCGGCCTTGTATCTGTATATCTTGGAAAAGATGTTATTAAAATAGAGGGTTTAACGTAGAGCTACCAAACTTATCCTGTATTCACTAGTGGAGCGTCGAGTCATAGGTGACATGATAGAGTTGTGGAGGCTTACAAAAGAAAAGAAAAACGTCGACCAAGCTAACGTTTTCATTCTAGATGCGAGCGGAGTGACCAGAGATAATGGATACAAAATCGTTTGGAAAAGTTTCTCATCCGACATAACGCGCAATTTCTTCAAGTTTACAGTTGTTGAAGAATGGAACAAACTTTCAGCAGAGGTTGTAGGCAGCAGAATAATCGAAACGTTCAAGTCACGGGTCGACAAATTCTACATGAATCGCTGTTAATAGCTTAACCTTTCCCTTGATGTTGAAGAAAAAAATCACAATGACACATGAAGCGCTCTTGGACGTTCTACTTCAGAACGAATCTTCTGACAATCAAAAGGCAGTCTAGTTTGAGCCTAAAGGTCTGTTGTTGTCGTCTTATTACTCATGTAAACACTTGTAAACTTCTCTCGACTATTCTTGCTGTTCTAATGCATGAGGCTCGGTATACTTTGTGCAGATCTTTTGCTTGGCATCCCGGTTGATATCACCAAACAATGTATTGTACCTCCAGTCATGTGTTCACTGCCAAGTTTTGGCTGGTATCTGAACATTTCTTTGTAAAATTGTCATTTTATGTGAAGTGAACCATTGACTCCTCCACCTTAGTAATGTTTTGGCTTCCCCAAATCATTGAAAAGAATCAAATTTTGAAGACAATGAAAGGTTGCTGTGGGGCAGTGACTCAGAATCCCTCATTCACTGCATCTGCACTTACCTGCAAATTAACAGCACCATTTCTCGAGTTTTTTTTTGTGATGAATACGTGTTATTCGGCGTTGCCCTCTGACCGGTGTTCTTCTGTTGGTTACGTTCGGTGTTAGAATGCGTTGACTCTATTACGTTAGAATTACTGGAAACTGTAATCTGATCGCACGGGTGTTCTTGTTTTCTTGTCGCAGATGAGACTTTGATGGGCAGGCTGAGCACCCTCCTCTCCCCCGCTCCCAGCCCTGTTAGCCTCGCGTCCTCATCCAGTGAAACTTCGGCAGCTCTGCTCACCCTTCCTAGCAGCACCATCTCCTCGCCATCCTCCTCCCTCTACCAGACGCTCATAGCCTCCACCCATAACCAGCCCTCTGCCACCGATAGCAAACCCTGCTCCTCGTCAACACCTCATCAATACCAAATTCGCCTGAAACACTCCCCTCCGCATCATCACCATCATCACATCGATCAGCAATATCATCCTGATGACGTGAAGCCTCACTCCCTGCAGCACCAGCAACAAGGCAGGCACTCGACAGCTCCCCATTCTCCCCAACCTTGTTCACCACCTCCCCATCATCCTCCTTCATCACAGCACCAGCATCTTCATCGTCATCATTACCACCATCCAGTTCAGAGAGTGTGTTCTCCTCACTCACCACAACACCAGGACTACAACAACTCCTCCCTCTCCGTCTGTTCTGTTGCGGACAACAAGCATCAACCCACATCACCACCTGGTCAAGCGTGTTCCGCTGGCGACGCCAATAATCGTGGCCACCCCTTGGTTCATTTCAGACACGACATAGGCTCTCCGGAGCCGTGTTCTACGTACGACAACAACAGAGTCGTAGTTGTAGCTGCTGGCGGTGGTCCGCGAGGAAACGTGGCGTCTATAGATTACGCCGGCGATCAAGTCAAGTATGAGGAGGACAGAAGCGGGGATTTACTGACGTCCTCTGTTACACTGAACCTCACGGACGCCACTGTGTTTCCGGTGACTGCTTCATCTTCAGGCCCCGCGTCTCTTGATAGGGTTTTGAGACCCTTCGTTACCTCCTCGGAACACCAGTTCACATCTAACTCTACCACCCTTTCTACAGAAAGCACTGCGGTCGTCCCCTCCACCGCTATCTCGCCCAATGCAGCTGCTCTCTCCTTCCTGCCTGTGACAGTGACCTTGGCTCCCCCTCCCTCTCATAATAGTCGGGCAGGAGGCGAAGAAAGAATTATCAAGCAGGAATTTGCCGACATTGGTCATGTACAGCAGCAGCAAGATCATCAGTCGTTTCTTGAGGTTTCAAGCAACATTCAGCCAAGGCTAGCTACCAATACCCTAACCATAACAGCTGTGAAGCAGGAAGCAGGTAACTGTACTGGTGGAGGTGGCGGTAAGAGACAAGCTTGTTTTCAACTAGGATCATCTGAAAACCTTCCTGCCGGTGACTGTGAACGACGGTGCGATTTAGCCGGCTCTTGTTTCACGATTGGGGTGTCTGGAACATCTTCAACTTGTGTGTTTGCCTCCTCATCAGATCAGGGTCACGGTACTCCATATTTTGTCGGACGAGAGGGTCACTGCGGTGAAACGGTCTCAAAAAATCCATTTTCATCATCACCAGTTACATCATCCGGCGCTAATGTAAGGTTTGTGTCAAGTTGCGAGGTTGCCCGTCAAACTGTGGCCAGTAGTCCAAGCACTGTGAACAATTTTGTACAAAGCCCCAGTCAGGCTCCAAGCAGCGGTAGTATTCTTGTACAGAACGACTGCGTTGGAGGTTCATACACTGGCGGTATCGACAGCAAGAACAATTCACCCCAAGTACAAACTACTGCAACTGTGTTGCGAGTGCCCAGTTTTGCTGCTGCTGTCAACACTTACGGAAGCAATACCAACAACATCAATCCTACCAACAACAGCTACAGAAGCAACTCCATCGCCGTTTCTACCAACTGTAGCAGCTATCACAACGAGGATATATCCGACAAAGAAGATATCGCGGTGAACGCTCTTAGCGCTTTGGCTCAGTCATCCTTTATTATAGCCCCGAGTCTCACAGACTCTCAACAGCCTTTAGCTTTCCACCAAGGCTCGGGTGGTAGTAATTTTAACTCAACTTGTGCTAACAGTCCTGTCGAAGCAACTGCTTCAAATGGCCTGTATTTGAGTGTCAATACCTTGCCAAATCATTCAACAGTCTCAACCCCTACCTTTGTTGAAGTTCCGACTTTGAGTCCTGCTGTAGGACACACAACACAATCCTACACTCCTTTTACTACCACATCGACTATAGGGGACTACCAAAATAACGTTCCCTCTTCTGCGTATGACAACGGAACGCCCACTCCTACTGATTGCCTGCAAGCAATTCCAACTTCTCAAACACCTGTGTACTCAAACTTTGGCTCTACAGCTGACCAACTTCGAACATCTGGTGTCGTTTCGAGTGGTCATAAACAAGCTGAGACGTCTTCATCAGAATCTCTAATCTCAGATTACAGTAGAACAAGTAAATCTTTTGTGTCCTGTAATCAGTCTCAAGTAATAACCTCTCAGCAAACTCTTGGTAGAAACATTTCTGGTGACGTTACATCCAAAGAAAGTTATCAAACTTTTAGAGGTAGTTTTGGTGGTTATTCTAACAACTTCGCCGCTCAGGAGAAGTCGTCGAGCCCCTGGTCTCTTTCGGCGGGGCTACATTACAGCAGTTCTGCTGCCTCAGCACACCAAGGTTCTATTTCCCCCGTTTCCTGCGTCGCAGCCACGATACCACCCTTTGCAAACATGACTTCTCCAATGCCGCCCAAGAAGCGCTACACGCAGGAAACGATGCTGCGGCCGAAGTCTCCTTCAGTAGCGGTGCCAAACAACAACAACAGTATAAGTATTGCTAACAATAATAGCAATAATATTGTTAACAATAACAATAATATCCACCAAGTCAACTCAGCTGAGGGGCTCCCATCGGTTAAAAGCAGCAAGCACACGCACTGGAGAAAGCCAGCGTTACAGGTAACTTTGGTCTGGGCATTATTGGCAGTAACCTTGATACAGAAAGGGAGAGTAACAGTCACTGTTACTCTGATAAAGTGATTAATTGTAATGGAAGTTTTAATAATTTATAGTTTTTATATTTAAGCTATGTTCTAGACGCGGGTGAAGGATTTAACATGATTGTGACGTGCTTCCCTCCCCCCCCCCTGAAGCTACAGGTTCTCGGATCTCATGGGGTAACGATACATGCGAGGGAGTGAACACCCTAGTTTACTTCAGGCCCTTCTATTCTTCACTATCTCTCCTTCTCTACCCTTTCCTGGTTATGCTTTCATCTTGTTTACTCCATTTATCTCGTTTGTTTTGTTCTAAGTCCGTTAACGTATCTCGTTTCTTCTCATGACCACTTTCCCCCCATGTTTTTTTT
>SDVV010009416.1:0-16716 GCA_016164225.1 Gammarus roeselii | reverse complement strand
GTCGCCCCGGACACGAGAATTGAAGAGCGTTTTTGTCGCTTCTTCCTCTTCATGCACTGTACGTGGGATGGGCGTCAGAATGCTAAAGCGTCGTAAATACTGCATGGATTTTGACGCTTGACAGATTAAATTAAAGAGCAGCATTATGTGCTGGGAACAACGCTGCTTCTCGCCAAATATTGTTTCCGTTTTTATAAAAATCGAGCTCCCTAAAACATAAGATTGAGATTAAGGACCACTGTAAAGGATTTCGTTTAGCCTAGTATATAACTGGATTGCAACACTGGTATTGAATTGCAGTGTTGGTCCACCTGAGACAGTTGGTAAAGGTTGCACTTCGGTACGATTTGGATGTGTTGAACTGGGGCACAGCTGGGCAGGGCTGCACTGAGGGATAGTCGAGCAGTGCTGCACTGAGGAACAGCCGAGCTGTGCCGCACTGAGGAACGGTAGAGCAGTGCTGCACTGAGGAACAGCCGAGCAGGGCTGCACTGAGGAACGGTAGAGCAGTGCTGCACTGAGGAACGGTAGAGCAGTGCTGCACTGAGGAACAGCCGAGCAGTACCGCACTGAGGAACAGCCGAGCAGTGCCGCACTGAGGAACGGTAGAGCAGTGCTGCACTGAGGAACGGTAGAGCAATGCTGCACCGAGAAACGGTAGAGCAGTGCTGCACTAAGAAACGGTAGAGCAGTGCTGCTTGAGCCGTTGTCTACGGTTCAGCGGCCAAAACTACTCTCGACTCTCTCTCGACCATCGCAAACAATGCTATGCGTATCACAACCGGCGCGTTCCGCTCCACCGCAATCGAATCCCTTAACGTGCTCGCTAACAATTCCGCTCCGGCGAGACAAACTTTCACTACAATACTATTTTAAGACTAGAAGTCTTATCAACAACCCGGCAATCAGCCACATCACCAACGTATCCGGCAAGCGCCTTTTCGCTGCTAAAAAGAATTTATGCCCACCGTTTTACCTATGTGTGGACAACCTGCTGACCTACGCTAAACATCACTCGTAAGGCTATTAAGCCTTCAATTTCCTACCGAGTCCTTCAAATTAACACACCAACATGGATGATCAACCCACCACCGGTCAACCTAAAGATGCAAGTGTACCCTAAAGCAACTACTCCAACCAACGCGTACCGACAGGAATTCCTAAGACTACTTGAGGAAGAATATTTAGAGCACCGCCACAAATACACTGACGGCTCCAAAACCGCGGACGGAGTTGGAGCCGCCACTGTGTGCGGGGACACCCCACACTCGGCCACCCTCCCACAAGATGCCTCGGTGATCTCTGCGGAGCTCCACGCACTCGAACTAGCCATTTCTATTTCAAAAACAGATCGCTCCCCCCAATTTCGTCGTATTCTCAGTCAGTCTGAGTGTCCTCACCCAGCTTGAAACACTGCACTACGAACATCCAGTTCTACGTAAAATGCAGCACGATCTCTTTGTGATGTCCGAGACTGGTCAAGCAGTGAAATTCTGCTGGATCCCCGGACACGCGGGAATAAGAGGAAACGAACTTGCGGACTCCCTTGCTAAACTGGCATCTACTCACCAAGACTGGTTCCCTATCATCAACTCCCATATAACATCCCGATGGGATGAAATGTGGCAACAGAGTGGACAAAAAAGAACTTTTAGTCAAACCCTCAGTCTGAGAATGGGAAACAAAGTTCGCCAACAAAAAAGACTAAGTGTTCATAAACCTCTTGTGCACGGGACACACGTGGATAACTCACGACCACCTGATGGATGTTGACACGGGACCAAACGGGCCACCTTGCCCCTGCTGCCACCGAGAGGCTATCACCGTGAAACACTTACTGATGGACTGCAACGCATATGCAGCAGCCCGACGAGCTTTCTTGAATTTCCGCGTTAACTACAAAGCCTACTCACTGACTCAACCTACCAGAAAAAAACTAATCGCTTTCGGAAAACACATCGGACTGTACGAAGCTGTCTAAGCCACAAACCCCTTGTGCAAGTGTGAGGTGGTCTCTCCACCCCATTATGCACAGAGATATCAATACATTTACAAAGATACGCGTTAACTCTTAACGTTCTTGTAAGCGCTAGTTCGCGAATTTGCCACAATTTAAATACGTACTTTATTTCACCATGACGTACTTTATTTCGGCACGCGAGGCCGTGCAAACTTCCCTGCATCTGTGACGGTTGCGCCCTACGGGGGAGCCTATTACGACGCACATTGAGGCTCCGGTGGAAATGAGGCTCAAATCAAATCATAATCAACGCAGTGCTGCACTGAAGAACCGCAGAGCAGTGCTGCACTGAGGAACAGCAGAGCAGTGCTGCACTGAGGAACAGCAGAGCAGTGCTGCACTGAGGAGCAGCAGAGCAGTGCTGCACTGAAGAACAGCAGAGCAGTGCTGCACTGAAGAACAGCATAGCAGTGTTGCTCTGAGGGACAATAGAGCAGTGCTGCACTGAAGAACAGCATAGCAGTGCTGCTCTGAGGGACAATAGAGCAGTGCTGCACTGAAGAACAGCATAGCAGTGCTGCTCTGAGGGACAATAGAGCAGTGCTGCACTGAAGAACAGCAGAGCAGTGCTGCACTGAAGAACAGCAGAGCAGTGCTGCTCTGAGGGACAATAGAGCAGTGCTGCACTGAAGAACAGCAGAGCAGTGCTGCACTGAAGAACAGCATAGCAGTGCTGCACTGAGGAGCAGCAGAGCAGTGCCGCACGGGCGTAATTGTCCCCCTCCAGCCCATACTGCCCACCTTCCGCTCCCTTAACACCACCGTATCTCCCCTCACCCCCTCCCCTCTACACACATCCACTGCCACTAGGAACTTAAGTCACGGAAGCGAAACGCACCCGCAGTTGGCGATCGATGTCGGGAACCGTGACGAGGGTGAGCAGTGATACTGCAGCACGGGGAGTAGGGTGGCGTACGTCCGGTGACAGTGCGGCGCCGCGGCCTCGTGACGAGGGTGAGCAGTGATACTGCGGCACGGGGAGTAGGGTGGCGTACGTCCGTTGACACTGCGGCACCGCGGCACCGTGACGAGGGTGAGCAGTGATACTGCGGCACGGGGAGTAGGGTGGCGTACGTCCGGTGACACTGCGGCACCGCGGCACCGTGACGAGGGTGAGCAGTGATACTGCGGCACGGGGAGTAGGGTGGCGTACGTCCGGTGACACTGCGGCACTGGGATTTCTTAGGTGAATGGCCTGGTGACACTGCGGCACAGGGATTGGTGAGGCAAATGGCCTGGTGACACTTCGACACGACTGGTAGTTTGGCGTATGGCCTGGTGACACAACGGCACGGGGGACTTGTGAGGCGTATGGCCTTGCCATACTGCGGCACGGAGAGTAGCGACTGCATTTAAAAGAGCTATGCCACCGTGTACCTCGTATTCTCTTTCATACATGCATTGTACCCGACGATATTATACATATACGACCCTAGGACCCTTATAAATTGACCCCTTCATTGACTCGCTTTGACTGGGGTTCGCTTACAAGAGGCCTACAGAATCATCCATAGACTGGAATAAAGCCACAGTCTGGGCGCGGATTTCAGATGTCAGATTGTTCGCTCGTCAGGTCGTGTCTTATTCAAGTTAGAAAGACTGGCACCGGATTACCGGCACTGGGCGAAAGCGCGCCCAATACAAGACTTTTCCGGTAATGCGTTGCTGTTTCGGTAATTCATTTCTATTTTGGTAATTCATTGCTCTCGCGGTAATACATGACTAATTCGGTAATTCATGACTAATTTGGTAATACATGACTAATTCGGTAATACATGAATAATTCGGTAATTCATGACTAATTCGGTAATTCATGACTAATTTGGTAATACATGACTAATTCGGTAATACATGAATAATTCGGTAATTCATGACTTATTGAGTAATTCATGACTTATTGAGTAATTCATGACGAATTGTGTAATTCATGACTTATTTTGTAATTCATTATTAATTCGAAAATTCATGAATGTTTCACTAATTCATGTCTAATTTAGTAATTCATAGCTATTTCGGTTATTCATGACTGTTTTAGCATTGGCAAGAGTTGGGGCCGGAGAAGGGCGCAGATGTCCCCCCTCCCCCCAATCCGTCCCCTTATCCAGAGCATTGTATAAATTACTCAAGCATATGCGATTTTTTTATTCGAACTTCAAGCTCTTCCATTCATGCAACCGTCATTTGCGAGTCTCCTCTTCTTTTGATTCTAGTTGTTCTAAAACTTTGGTCTCTTTGCAAAGGGGTAGTCCACAGGCATGGGATCCCCGTTTCCTGTCCCTACTTTGTTGACTCTTTTTGACATCCTATGTGCTTCTTCTCAAAGGTGACAACTGAACAGCGTTGATTAGAACCGAACTTCAGCACTGAAAAGTTGCCAATGTCGTGCGGTGGTAAGATGCTGAACACATGTTATAATAATGTTGACCATAAACCATAGATGAAAACATGCGTTGGTGTAGGATGTGCTGTTATGGACCAGGCCCTTACGATTCAGCTGCGTAATATCCTTATCGAGGATCCATCGATCAAGCTAAGTGTTAAACTGAAATAAGTAGGTTTTGGAAACTTGATGTTTAGGCTTTTTGGAGAGAATATTGTGGTAGACCATCCATATACTCGCTACATATTATTAGACAAAAAAAAACACAATTTGGTGGGTTTGGAATTTTAGCGTAAACATTTATCTCCACTGTTTTTTTCAAGCATGATGGCGAATTGCGTTACAGTCCGCATGCATTTTTACATTCTAAATGCGAGGTATGTTCATGTGTATATACATCACCAGCAAGTTGGAAATTCAAAGAAGAGAAAAATAAATTCGTGCATCCGTGAAGCTTTTAAGGAACCGAAAATCTTTCTTTGTAAATGAATTTTTCTACTTCTGACTTTTCTTAATTGGTTTTGACGAACCGAGGGAGAGGGACACTGTGCTATGCCCTCCCCTCTTGAAAACTTAAGAATTATTTAAGAATTCTCCACGTAGGCAGGAAGGCACATCTTGTTAAGAACGTCCTCCTTCTCCCTCTTGAAAAAACATGCCGTGTGCTGCTGTCAGCCTATCATGGAAAAAAAAACATTTGAATTGGTTCCACCCAAACGGTCTAAATGTACGTAGATTGTTGATACAAAAACACAGTCTCTTGATTGTCTCAACCGCTTGGATAGAGCCTATTCGTCACAGTCCAAAACTCACCTCGGCTTGATGTCTATAATGGAATTAGTGTGTCTGAAATCATCTCTAGACAATATTCTTTTTCCATGCCATCCAATATAGGAACAGCCCATCCAATCGATGGTCCGAAAGAATAAAAGGCTGTCTCTCTCCATGGGCTGAGCACCGACCCTTCTGATATTGATCAAGAGGGAGAGGTGGGCTAGACATGGCCCAGGGATGCATGCAGCCTCTGCGCTGGCATTTAGGATGAGCTCTCGAAGTATCCGGATCAGGAGGTTGATCTTTAGCGGTAATGTCAATAACAACCTCACGAGGTCTCTTACTTGGTGGTATCAGGTAGTAAAGTAACCTTTTTCTATTTATAATTCAAGCTTACCTTAGATTTTTTTCGCGGACACACAAGTTTATCTGATTGATGTCACGATTGACATTGAAACCATTTGATTTCGGACGATGAAGATGAATCTGAGCGGGTGCTGAGGAAGGGAGTAAAATGGGTTGCATCGTCCATATATCGTCATTGGACAAAGCAGAAACGCAAGTGTAGTGAACACACGTTGCAGTACTTGCGTTTACCATCGGGCTTGCCATTTTCTTGTAGACTTTGACCACTGTTCCTCGAGGGACATATGTCACAGCTAACTTTGTGAGTTTTTCTTGAAGTTAAGTTTGCTAGGTTGGTGTTCTAGACACCGCTAACCTACGAATAACGGCGGTATTAACCAACGAACGGAATCAGGGCAGACAAAGCACGAATAGAAAATGCTTGAATAAATTATTAAAATGTGGTTGTAAAATTTGAGTTACTACTTGCTTTCAAGAAGCGAGTGCAGCAAATGTTACGCACATTCGCCGTTTATGCATCGAAGTAGATAAGAAATACAGGCTAATGATTATTATATGTACATGAACATAATCCACTATTATCAATTCTGCTTATCGAAGGAAGTAAGGAAACGCTGAAGTTCGAGCTGATTAGTCGTTAATCTCGTTTAGTGTTGAATAAATATTTCCAGAATTGAAAGAATATTAGACTTCCACTTGCAACCACATGGGGAACATCAGTCGCTTATATCTCCCCCCCCTCCCCCCGGTGACACACAGTCGTAACGAAATAAAACCTTTTAATAGCCTGCAAACAAATGACCCAGTACATTAAAATCAACTTGATAGAGATTGTGAGTATCGCATCCATGTCTCAATAGAGTTACTGAACGGAATAGACAAGAAAAAAATCACATAGTAGCATGGTCTTGAATGGTCCAACGAATTTTTTGGCAATCTTAATTTTCTTCTGAAAAAAAACACGCTTCATTCTCAACAAGTAATTCAAGTTGATTGGAATTGTAATTTCAGTATTCGTTTATCAACTTCTTTCGTTTTTTTTTAAATTCCCTGAAATTGAGGTATTCGATGATAAATTATTATTTTTTCTTTCAGTTAATTCTTAATCATTGAGGATTTTGGTTTTGCTGCTATTTGGTAGTGAAATGAAATTCGTTAACAAGTAAAGAAACAAGACATATTTAGTAATTAATTGAGCTAAGGATCAATCGTTTTACCGGCTCAAGTTCACAATAACGCTGCTGGATGAATTTTGCATATTAAATCTTGTAAGTTAAAATGCAGTGTGAACAACATCTATTTTTTCTAAACTAGATTGTAAACGAATTTTCTTTCGCAACAGTACACACAGTAAATGGCAGTCTAGTCGTTCATTCGCATAAGAACGTCACAACTTCTTCTCTCTTATTATCATCAAGTGTTCGAAAACATCAGCTAGGATATCAACCAAGCACTGAGAAAAAGGGGTCATTGGGACAATACCGTTCTCTGCATTGATTTGGGGAAAAAAACAATTATAGAACGGTTTACAGCCACTATCCTGGCCATTTCTTGCATTGAGTTAATTCCAAATTTAATGCCAGTGTTATTTTCAGTTATTATGTGGTCATTACGTGACAAAGATCCAATAAATAATCTGCAAGATATCATACAAATCCGGAATCATGCACCATGGCGGTCGGGATACTTTCGCCTATAGAATTTAGAGTGTGGGTTTAATATTCAGTACACAGAGGCAATTTTTGTGGCAATTGCTGGGTCTGGCGCCTGTGAAGTGCTCACCTCTCCTGATCGGCAACACCAGGCCTAAGGAGGGGTTCGGGGCTTTGAAGGGTTGGGGTTAGCTGCCCTGCAACTTGGACCATTAAGGGGTTTACGCCAGTGTCTGATGATGTGGGTTTAGGACCTGGAGGAATAGGGGTTGGTGTTTCCACAACATGGACTAGAAAGGGTTTCGGGGGCTGTGGGGCCCCGAATCACTTTGGGGCGTGGTTTTTCCCTCCGTCTTGTCCAACTCATTCGGATCAGGGGAGGCATTTCTTAAATCAGAGCTTCTATGATTAATGTTCAAAAGTGTGCGTAGTCTTTTCTTTAGCTGCATAGCGGATTGCGACTGTCCCATCCCAGATTATCGCCTGCAGCCTTTCCGCCTGGCCACATAAAGTGGCCAGTCACGAAACCATTTGGAATGTCTCATCCGGGTTTAGTTAGTCTCAAACCTACACCATTCAACCTCACGAGGAAGTCAATTGATAGGAGGAGCTGACTCACACACTCTCGGTCACCGAGCTGTGGTTAACGTTCAGTTAAGGAGGCATAGGCTGCCTACTTCTCATGATCTGCAACACCGGGCAAAGAAATTGGGAAAATGGCTTGAACCGGTTCTGGTTGTCCATCTTTAATGATCTACAACACTAGGGCACAGAGTGGGTTAGGGCAGAGAGGGGAAGGCTGGTTACCAGCCCCTCTCGTCTTATAGTACCGACATATTAAAAGGGTTAAAGACTGAGGAAGTATCTGGTTTCCCCAGGAATCCTGGGTATTGTTTCTTCACCAGAATCTGTATTAACTCTGTAGATGTGAATCTCCGATTCTAAATGTTCTTGAATGCATTCATTTGCTCAATACATACTAACTTCTAAAAGGATTGTGAGCCAGAACCATAGACTAAGATGTACTCTGTTATACTCGAAGTTTCCCAATACTCTTTCCAAGATTGTCAAAGTGATCCTATTTCAACCTGTCAACAGGAAAAGATTTTCATGTACAGTGTACCAGAATTTAAATTGATAACTTATTTTTCTCCATCAGGTGATATGGGTATGCATCTTGTGCCGGAAAAAACAGGAGCTCCTTACCAAGACGGGCACATGGATGTCGACACTCTCGGGAGAAGAGCATGAGTTTGACTTCGGTACAGGTACGAGCAGCAGGTCTCCAACTTGCGATAAGAGACTCAAGTTGGAACGAGGTATCGGCCACAATGATAAAGAAAACAGACTATTCGGAGGACAGGCAGCGGCTAAAGGACCGATTGGAAGCGATATCTTTAGAAAATATGAAGCTTCAGATTCGAGTGGAATTGGTACTGGTAGCTTGGCTTCTTCATCAGGACAACAGTCCACCCCACAAAGGTCGAGTACTTCTCAGGAGCGCGAAATTGATCGTCTTCATTATGTGAAAAGTCCATGTGATGTTTCCGGGACTCGAGAGCGAATTGTCAGAGTGGGCGGTGAACCATCGTGTTTGTCGTTGGTGTCTCCCGGTCAGAGGCCACTACCAGATTCTTTCCCGTGTTTGGGAGGTGTGGGTTTAGCATTTGACAGGTCTGGGGCAGTTAGTGGTGAGAGTCTAGATATAAAAACTGAGCGGGGAGGTTACCAGAGTGCTGGCGGAAGCAGCACTGGTGGGCTCAGTTACGGTAGTGGTGGAGGACATAGTTCCGGGGGAGGGGCACCTGGTTTGGCAAGTCCTTTGGACACGAGTGGTTCTGGTCAAGGCAGCGGCGAAGGAGGCAGCTTGAAATCGGACGAGCCACGTTTGGACCATCTGGACCCATCAGCTGCTATAACCAGCAACGGTCGCAGTCGAAGACGCGTGGATCCAATGGTTCGGAACGACTCGATGTCCTCCGACCAGAGTGAGAGTGTGAGACCCCGACCACCCAGACCTCACAAAGCTCGAACCCGAGACAGGAGGCCGCGTCAACATTCACTCTCCTCGTCGGATGAAGAGATCCGTTCGACCCCAGACTGCACATCTGGCGAAGAGCACGAGTCGGAGAGCGTTTCCGAGAAAGGTGGGCTTCTTCCTCCTGTGATGCTATTGAACCTCTCTACATCTAAACTTCAGATGAAACCATTTTTCAAAAATGGCATCCAACATGAATACCTAGCTTTATGTTTTTGAAATGATCATGTTCATCGTGGTAAAAGGGCTTAACTAAATTCAAGGCAGCTCATCTATGCCACATTGCTCATTGCTAAAATTTTGCGCTTTCGTGTTCATTTTCCGTTTTCTGCTTTCAGGAGAAACTGAACCCCTCTCCAGTGAACAATGCCAGAGGGAAGAAATCGTGAACGCGCAAATTAAAAAGTTCTTAGCGGTGAGAGTGCTATCATATGTGCTATGTTCTAATGCGAAATATTACTTTTTTTCACCTGTACCAAAACATAAAGTTCTCTTATTATTATGCCTAATCTATAATATGCTCCATATAGTGTGAATGTGTTCTGTATGTCTATCTGTAGTTCATCTGCAGCTGCCTCAATCACTCAAACTCAAGCGTGCAGTATGACTTGACCTTTGACCTGAATAACGTTTGTGACGTCACGTAAATGTGATGAATCATCTCTAACGTAAAGAAGCTGTCCTTGACAACCACCATCCTTTAATTCAGAACTTTATCTCACAGAACTTTTAGGATGTCAAAGAGAAAATGTCATACCTTAAAGGAACACTTTCTCACTCTGTGACGTTTCTAACGTCTGCACAGTTTGACTACATTCGATGTTGTTTGTTCTGTTCGTGATATGTTATTTATAATTGAATGAAAGTGATACGTCCACGCTATTTTGAATTCCGACATTGGCTATTTGTTCTGGCTATTCCTTACATTTCTAACTTGGTACTGCTAACTAACATCATGTACATGGTAATACTAACTCGGTACTGCCAACAAACATCATGTACGTGGTAATACTAACTCAGTACTGCCAACTAACATCATGTACGTAGTAATACTAACTCGGTACTGCCAACTAACATCATGTACGTGGTAATACTAACTCGGTACTGCCAACTAACATCATGTACGTGGTAATACTAACTCGGTACTGCTAACTAACATCATGTACGTGGTAATACTAACTCTGTACTGCCATCTAACATCATGTACGTGATTATACTAACTCGGTACTGCCAACTAACATCATGTACGTGGTAATACTAACTCGGTACTGCTAACTAACATCATGTACGTGGTAATACTAACTCGGTACTGCCAACTAACATCATGTACGTGGTAATACTAACTCGGTACTGCCAACTAACATCATGTACGTGGTGATACTAACTCGGTACTGCTAACTAACATCATGTACGTGGTAATACTAACTTGGTACTGCCAACTAACATCATGTTCGTGGTAATACTCGGTACTGCCAACTAACATCATGTACGTGGTAATACCAACTCTGTACTGCCAACTAACATCATGTACGTGGTAATTCTTGCAGCTTCTGGTTGTATTTCGTATTTGTTGTCTGCATTTATTAGAATATTCATTTTTGGCTTTCGATATTTTGGTATTTTTCTTCTATGTTTTTATCTACTTTTTTTGCCTTTTTGTCCGAAGTTGCATTTCGATTATCCTGCACACCTTGTTCATAACAGCGTTCTTAACAGCGTTCTTCCAACCCCGTTCCGTTTTCTTGACTACAAATACAACATTTGTTTCTAACATAAGGATTCTTCTGTATATAAGCAATTTGTATCAACAATCCCATTCAAATATCGACAAAGCTCTTCAACTCTGAAATTTTCGAACGATTTAACAAGTCCTTTAATGGTCGAGAAAAATCTCACTCCATAATTGTTTAAAGACATAAGATGTAAAAAGTTTAGGAAGTTGTTTGCAATGGTATTCCTAAGTCGGACTAGACCACGAACAGCTTTGCTTATTACATCGCATTTTATGGCAGAACGTTTTCGTAGAGACCGTTTAATTAGTACTGAAATATGCAACCTTGTTTGTTGAGCTATGATGATCTTTCTTCTAGGCTTTGTATGTCTGAAATACGCGTCGTCGCTTAGCAGCTAATGGACTAACCGAAACTGAAACGAGTAGTGGGTTAATATGAAGAAAGTGTTCGTGTTCGCTGGAATATTTAGGACACAACAACATATCAATATGGTCAATCACGAGCCATGTTGTCCTACCCCACTTATCTGCTTGAACTACCTGAATTTATTGTTAGTCAAATTTTGAGAAACTGATGCAAATCATACGTGTGATAGCGGCATGTCGAGCCTACTGTAAAAAGAGCACTGCTTCGTTTATGCGATTCGGTGCCTAGCTTGTGGCCATTTGTTTTACAAGGCCTACCGCTGCCGCTTTATTAGGCGTTGACGCTCCTAATGAAATCTCTTTAAGATATTATGATTTAAAGTCCTAATTCGGGCATTAAATCGATTGTGTATCCTATGTGCTTGACTCGGATTCCTTTTGAATTTTGGACATTACTTTGGCTTTTGGTAGCTTGACCTGATTTCAGCCTTGCTTGCCTAGTACCAGTTACTGAACGGCGCAATGAATTACAATTATTATTGTTATTGTTGTTGATGATGTAAGTGTCGTCGCTGTAAGTGTCGTCGTATGCACAACTCCTTCCTCTCCCCCCCTTCAAATGACATGGATGCCAGCCTATCCAATAGTTCCACCAAGAGTTTATTGACATCACTACCGCAGCTCTCATGTCTGGCATCACATTTTCAAAAACAGATTGTGTTGAAATGATGCCCTCCAAGGTAGGGATCCTCGTATGGAGATGATCCGTGGTAAGCCAAGCCTTGCTGCCCGTGTTCCCCCTGTTGAAATATTATTGGATTTAACATCAAACTGACGGTACCAGACAGGTTGGCTGTGCGCAGAACCGCTCCAGCAGTAGGCATTTGATTTCGGTTGACTCCGTCTCATCAGAGAGTTCAAAGAAGGTGAATAAGGGGAAAAAGATGAATAAGAGGAGCATTTTGAGAGGACACATTCAATTTCTGGGGCTTACATGGATCTATTGAATAGATAATGAAAATAGGTACTTTCATAGATCTACGAGAGCGCTTGCGGTATCCTACAGTGTAATCAGGATTCATTCATCCAACGCAAAGGAGTGCCCTGTTATTCCAATCGCTGTCCGAGTATCCTTAAACTGCCTCCTGTAAACAAAGCTCTTCATCTCTAAAATCGATTTTTCTTTTAAATCTATTGTACAAGAAAACAGACGATTGTGTTCTTGAAATAATCCATGCCCTGAGCTAACTCTTGAATTCCATTTGGTGATTTATGAGCTTCATTTACTATTGAGCGATTGTTTGTGATGTTCAATCATTTGTTCTGCCTTCAGTTCAAACACTCGCTGCGCAGCTTCACCTATCGATTCATGTGTACGCAAGGTACAGGAGATCGTTGTTCCATTGAACAGTTAAAAAATAGTCTTTTCTAATTGCGATCATTTCACGAAACGATATTTCGTCCCTCTATTATTACAGTTCTTAACGCACTGCTGCGATGCTACATTTCATTCTTTATTCCCCGTGAATGTTACAGAAAAACACACAGTAGCCGTATGGTATGCAATTTACCTCTAAACTCACATTCACATCCAAATATGGATCCGAAACTTTGCTCTTGATTGTTCCTTGGTGGAAATTTCTATTCTGGAGATGAGCTTTATTTTGTTTAGGGGATCGTAAATGTAACGTAAATTTAATTTGTTGAACTGTAAACATCGTCAAAATTGAAGGTAATTTCAATACTGAAATAATTCTATTCCAGTCTCAATAATACTAACTTCCTCCCGAGTTTGCGTTTTAAAGAGTTTATAATACAGACAAACGAGACTGTTCCACTTTCTAGAAATGTAGACAGTTCTAGAAGAAAAGTTTAGCTTGCGATAGTCAACACAAAATCTTGAATGTTTATCCCAAATCGGTGACTGCCGAACTCCTATTGCTTTAACGGGGACTACATTTGTGCGCAATGAGTTTATATTCTGGTTTTCGCACTATCATTGGAGTAGTACTCACAACCTACCCTCTTAGCCTTGTAGTGATGTTGCTCGTGTACCCTACGTAAAGATGTAGTTACTGGGCTGCTAGTGCTCGACGTATTTTGATTTGTGCTAAATTCTTCAAACTCGTACCATGAAATGTAATCGGAAGTATACTATTTACTTTTCTGATCTTAGGAAAAACTAACTTCAAATTTGGACAAATGATGTCCTCTGCCTGTCAGGTCTGTCAATGATCTTAACGCATTCTCACCGCTTGGAACAGATCACAATAGAGTTGTTGACCAAAAAAAATGAGGAAAAAACTTATACATTTAGAGCATAAGAAACTTTTAATGTTCAATTCCTAGTGTAAATCTGCCATGGATGATTCCACCGCGTGGAACATGAACTTGGAGAAGTTATTCAAATGCAGCGATTTGTTTTTTTTTCTCCGGAGGGTAACAACCGAAGACTAAATCCATTGTGGCAGAAGATGTGGCAGTATGTATGAACTATCTGTTGTTTATTTTTCGACGTGTATGGCGAGAACTAGTTCAAGAGATCCGCTGTCCTCTATCGTATCACAAAGCAGACTATGCAGATCTGGGAGCACTAGGAACTATGCTGACATGGTGAATGAGATTCACAATCACTGTTGTCCAGATGAATCGATTGCATGCTTCAAATCAAAAGTCGCAATAAAACCAGTTCAATCTATTTACTGAATTCCAATCCGCTTCGGTTCGAACCGCTGCCTGTCATCCGGTCTGCTGATGGTAATGAAATATAATTGAAATATATGAAGGCAATTTATAATTGAATATATGATCGTGTGTGGGGTACAGGAGGCTTCTTCGCCAGTGATTCATTCTTGGGAACCAGGAGAGAAAAACACTACCATAAAGACTATCGAAAACCCAAAGATGAAATACGAGACTATCCCAGTGATGTTGGAGGCTGTAGTGGCGTTGGTGGTGTTGGTGTTAGTGGTATTGGCGTCCCTCGTGACGTTGAGCCCTTCCCTAGCGATAGCTTTGATAAATATAGGCATAGATACAACCAGTACCTCAACAGACTTGAAAGAACTTACCCTGAACAGGTCAGAGAGGAATTTTGTGATAATAGGGCAACTGATAGCAGAAGTTACACGGAACGGAGAAAGAAGACCGTGCGCTTCAACTCGGAGGGTTGGGACACTCCTGAAGATGACATGGATCCAACAGTTGTGGATTCGAGATGGACTAGTGCCCACACCGTCTACTATGATGAAGTCAGCCCACCTGGGCCCCCCCAACCTCGAGCGGCCCCAACACAGCTACACCCATCAGCTGCTCTAGTGAGGGATCACCAGGTTCTACTCCCACCGAGACGAGTGGGAGGGTGGGCAGCTCCAGGGGCAATGCGAGAACTTCCCCTTCCTGGGCTAAGGAAGGAACCCTGGGAAGTTGAACGCCAAGAGTCCCAGGACTCTCAGACTAAAGACAGCGGCATCGACAGCGGCACAAGTAGCAACTTCAACTCCAGTGAGGATTCTTCAAAGGGCGACATCCCGCGAAGTTGCAGAGTAGGTATTCAGGTCTCGGTGAAACTCCGTATCAATTACATTTCCTATTGAGGCATATCGTTCAAGCATTATGACTTAAGTTGTTTTTTCGTGTACCACTTCCCTTAATTCTTCATTTCATTGACATGTTAATTTGATGCAAGATGCTACGACTTAAGTTCCATCTTTGTTTTTCAAAAATGAGAAAAAGTGGAATATCTAAAATCCTACAAAAGCAAAATTGTATGTATTGATTCTACGAAATGTCTCAGTGCGATGTACATGCCTTTTCTATCGGCTTCCTTACCTAAGCCGATCTTGTTCGTATAATATTTACTATTGTGAAACAAATGTGCTGAGTAGGTGCGTATCAAAAGACTAACTGTATGAAATTAGTCAAATTATTCATTATTAAATCATTCAACAGCCAGAAGATAAACGAGTGCAGAGTGTTATACATTTTCTCCTTCAAATACATCATTACTTTGTACAAGATTCATGAGTTTGCTCACTATAGAATTTTACAGATAAACTACCACCACGTCCCCACATTGTAATCTAGATAAACTACCACCACGTCCCCACATTGTAATCTAGATAAACTACCACCACGTCCCCACATTGTAATCTAGATAAACTACCTCCACGTCCCCACATTGTAATTTAGATAAACTACCACCACGTCCCCACTTTGTAATTTAGATAAACTACCACCACGTCCCCACATTGTAATCTGGATAAACTACCACCACGTCCCCACATTGTAATCTAGGAAATTACAACCGGTAGCATGACTTCCCGTGAATTTAAATAGATAAACCCCTACCAAATAGCTTGTTCTCAATTACTGCTCATCGATTCACATTTACATGAGAACGTTGATAGGAACAGTGTCCACAAATATACTTGAAAAATATCCAAAACCTGAAACTAATAATAGTTGAATATAATTTATTCAATTTTTAAATCTCCCTCAGCGATGCATTTAAATAGTGAACTTGTAAGTTACACTTGAGTAAATCTTGAACTGTCTCAATTATGTGAACCAATAGAGCTTTCTAGATTCCTTGCAAGTTGATAGGATTGTGATAGCTGAGGCTTTTTGCATCGATATATACAACTTTTTCTGTACCTGGTACTGTGGTGCCAAAATAAAGCACCTTCAAAGATTGTTTGGCAATATTTAAATTCTGAGGAGTAGTCAATTGAAGTGAAATATTCTGTCTAGCCCAGGCTCACTTAATTGAGTGATTGGCTGCTCAGGAACCAGTTTTTGGTTTTTTCAAGAAGATCTACGATCTGCACTTACTCTGTATAGGTGGAAAATAATGCTTGTTTCACCCACGCAAACAACGTTGTAGATATTTTTTTCTATCCTTGAGATAGGTTGTAGAAGATAAATTGACTATGCCAATTTGAAAATTGTATATACTTAACCGCAATGCATATAGTTAGTTATTCAAGAGATAGCTCAGAAAGTCTTCAAAGAGTATTAGAAAATGATCAGGTACCTAGTGTCCACATATTTTATTATTTACATATGTACACAAGATTGAACACTGAAGACCCGAGCAAGACTGTAGGTAACAGGTTATAGGTATCTGTCTATTTCTTTCTCATGACTGGATGGATCATACATCGACTCAGCGCCCCTCCTGTTGCCCTACCCTTCCCAAAGGTCCCCTCCCTGCACCGCTTGCTGCATGATCTCAGCTTAACATTGTTTCTCAATATTCTCTCATTATTAACATGAACGATTACTTGCTGCATCTGTTTTCTTTGATTTACTATGTTTATATTAATGAATATATGTATATATGTATGTTATATAGATGTGTATTTGTATGTATGTATGTATATATAC
>SDVV010009415.1:0-16716 GCA_016164225.1 Gammarus roeselii | reverse complement strand
CTCTGTCATTGGACCGTAGCACCCCTATCAAGTAGTTGACTGTAGTGCACCTCTCAACTGAAGCACCCCATCAAGTAGTTGACTGTAGTGTCCCTCTCAGGCAGAAGACTGTAGCATCCCCATCAAGTACTTGACTGTAGTGCACCTCTCTTGCAGTAGACTGTAGCACCCCTATCAAGTAGTTGACTGTAGTGCCCTTCTCTGGTAGTAGACTGTAGCACCCCTATCAAGTAGTTGAATGTAGTGCACCTCTCAACTGTAGCACCCTATCAAATAGTTAACTGCAGTGCCCCTCTCTGGCAGTAGACTGTAGCACCCCTATAAAGTTGTTGACTGTAGTGCCTCTCTCTGGCAGTACACTGTAACACCCCTATCAAGTAGTTGACGGCAGTGCACCTCTCAACTGTAACACCCCATCAAGTAGTTGACTGTAGTGCCCTCTGTGGCAGTAGACTGTAGCACCTCTATCATGTTGTTGACTGTAGTGCACTTCTCTGGCAGTACTGTAGCACCCCTATCAAGTACTTAACTGTAGCGCCCCCTCAATGGCAGTAGACTGTAGCATCCCTATCAAGAAGTTGACTGCAGTGCACCTCTCTGGCAGTAGACTGTAGCTTCTCTATCAAGTTGTTGACTGTAGTGCACTTCTCTGGCAGTAGACTGTAGCTTCTCTATCAAGTTGTTGACTGTAGTGCACCTCTCTGGCAGGACTGTAGCAACCTTGTCAAATAGTTAACTGTAGTGCCCCTCAATGGCAGTAGACTGTAGCATCCCCATCAAATAGTTGACTCTAGTGCACCTCTCTGGCAGTAGACTGTAGCATCCCATCAAGTAGTTGACTGTAGTGCACCTCTCAACTGTAGCACCCCATCAAGTTGTTGACTGTAGTGCCCCTCTCTGGCAGTAGACTGTAGCATCCCTATTAAATAGTTGACTGTAGTGCCTCTCTCTGACATTAGACTGTAGCACCCCTATCAAGTAGTTGACTGTAGTGCACCTCTCAACTGTAGTACCCCATCTAGTTATTGACTGTAGTGCCCCTCTCTGGCAGTAGACTGCAGCATACCCATCAAGTAGTTGACTGTAGTGCCCTCTCTGGCAGTAGCCTCTAGCACCCCTATCAAGTAGTTGACTGCAGTGCCCCTCTCTGGCAGTAGACTGTAGCACCCATATCAAGTAGCTGACTGTAGTGCCCCTCTCTGGCAGTAGACCGTATCACTCCTATCAAGTGTTGACTGTAGTGCACCTCTCTGCTTGTAAACTTAAGGACTCTTCTTTAGTAGTAGGCTATACAGCTCCTCTCTGGTAGTTGACTGTAGTGCACCATTCTTGCATCAGACTGTAGTGCCCTTCTCTGGTAGTAGATTGAAATTCCTCTTCAGGGTAGTAGAGTGTGGTACACATCTCTGGTAGTAGATGGTATAATTTCTCACTGGTAGCTGACTGTTGTGGATCTCTCCGGTAGTAGACTGTAGTACCGCTGCTCAGCTGTAGTAGAGTGTTGACCCATCCACCCCTACTCTCCGTGAGGCGCCTCTAACGCCCTCTGCCGACTGTCGACACCAATTATACAGACAAATACCTGCACCTGCGCTCAATTAGCCCTCCAACACCTTTTTACGTCGGTCTTATTATAAGCGAATGCTCAGACATTCCGCCAAACTCGGAGGAGGTAGGGAGAAGATGACATAATGCCAAACTTTACACGGTTTTTGACCTTTGCTCATGGTTAAAAATGAAAGAGTTTTTCTCATTGTCAACGATTGTTTTGCATCCTTTTTTTATATGTAACCTTTTTCAAACATTTACCTGAGTAAGTATAACCAAAATGCCAATTTTTCCTCCCTCGTGCTATACATTTTATCAAATGGAATGTCGGAATCTTCGATATATTCACACAATAAATTAAGCATATAAAATAATATTTTTGTATAATATATACTCGTTAATATAAAAAATTTGATGTGTAACAAAAAACTGTCAAGTGTCTAGCAAAAAGACGTGGTTGATTAAGCCATGCCTCTCCCATGCATGTAATAAAAAATGTTTGCAATGACTGAGGTAAACATATTCAGTGACTGCGACAGCAGGCTATGCTTCTCCTGTCAACCATGCCCAACCGTGTTAATAAAATATATCCCACGCCCTGTGACTGCTCTATGTGCTCTGGCCAGAACCACGATGGCCATGTGCTGTTTGTTGTGATGTGTGTGTTGCGCGGCGTGCTGTGTCCCTGCTCGCCGTGTGAAGTAATGTAACACGGAGCGTTAGCATTATAGAGGTCCAGGTGTGCAAGAGGAATGTTACACTGTGGTGAGACACTGGCGACCAGTGTGCACCGTGCAGGATACTGGGCACTGTCGCTGTGGCTAGCAACAACAGATGCATGATAGTATTGTGTGGCGTACGACACGTGGTTTCATCAATCGTAGCCACATTAGACAGACTGGCTGTATGGTATTCCCCAAGCTGGAGTGGTAGTGTTTAAATGAGAGGGAACTTTATATGAGCATGTGTACAGGGGAGTTGTAGTACATGCAGGAGGCACATGTGCTGAAGATAGTTTTACAAGAGGGCACTTGTACAAGAGACAACTTAATAGAAGGTGGATGTACTGGAGGTAGTTTTTCTCGAGGCAGGTTAAAAAATGGTCAATTGAACCACCTGAAACATTTGTCTAGAAGACTATTGTATAGAGGACAGGTAGTTAAGAGGGAATTTGACAGGAGGCTGCTGAGCATGTGTGTAAGCGGCAGTAAAGACACGGTGACCCATCACCACAATCACTGTTTGGTGCTTTGTGGCACTCACGGGTGAGCACCATATTCTTAGACACATCATAGAAATGACACCACAGGAACGGAAGCCGATGGTAATTCCAACGCTCCATGCTGGATTGAAACGTTTAAGTTACCATCTGATTCCATGTTCTGTTGTCAATTCCAGCTTTGGAATCATCTCAACATCTCCTTGTGTTCAAGGATACGAAGTGGATATTGTTCAATTTATATAGTGTCCACTTCATTATCCTCCTAGTCTTAATTTCTTTTCTTTTTATTCATGCGGAAAGATGCCTCCACCATCTATTTCCTAAGGCCCCCAACGGTTGGGAGACCCCTGGCCCCAACACTCGCCAGAGGTTGCGGCATCCAACCAAACTACTGCAGCCTCCAGCCCTGCTGGAGTCACAGCCTACCACCTCTACCTAAACAAAGATCCGATCTATAACTCCCCGAGTTAATAGGCTTACAAGCTAATTGAACACTCAAAGCGTTGCCACCAGAGCTGGTCAATGACTCAGTGACGCGGCTTTGAGTCTCGGCGGAAACTAGCATTTGTTACTTCTACCACTCCTAATAGCAGATGGCCAATAAGTCTTCATCAATTAAGTGTGTGTTTGTGTCAGGCGTTGTGCCGAATGAGTGGCGCAGTTCTCCCTTTCTCCGATGCAAACTGACCAAAGAGAAAAGGATTAATACGACCGCTCGAGAGGTATTAGTTGTTGTGTGTGGTAAGTAAGATTCACAGGACAGGGCCGATCGAAAGAATTAAACGCAGTACAGTTGGTACAATTGGCGAGGAACAATGTGGCTTTAGGAGAGGTAGAAAGTGTGCAGATTAAATTTTTGCAGTCAGACAAATCTGTGAGTTGAGTCTTGCTAATGGAAATGATGTGTTCAGGGCCTTCGTGGATCTGGAAAATACCTACCAGAGAGTTGACGTGAAGGCGTTGCAGAGGGTGTTGCGATTGTATGGAGCAGGCGTAAGTTTGCCAAGAGCGGTCCAAGGTTTAGATGTTGGCAGCAGAGCATGTGTCAGAGTATTGAGCGCGGTGAGAGCTTGGTTCAAAGTCAACGTGGGACTGAGACAAGATTGCGCTATTTTCCACTATCTACTGCCAGCTGATCAACGCCTGTCTACATGCATGGAGCAGTCAGGGATGTGACCGCTAGTGTATTGGGTCAAGGTACAGTTGTTGGAACCAAATGGATGGAGTTGGCAGTTGAGTCAGTTGCTGTTTACAGATGATACGGCACTGGTGAAGGATTCGGGAAAGAAGTTTTGTAGACCGGTATCGGAGTTTGACAGGGTGTGTAAGAGGAGGAAGTTGCGATTCAATGTGAGTATAAGAAAAAGGTATGAGATATTTGAGGAAAGACGATACGAACGGAAGAAGCATCGGCTTAAACGGAGAGTTGTGGAGGAAGTTAATGTTTTAAGTACCTGGGCTCTCAAGTGGATTAGAGTGAACAGGTGGAGACGATGAAACTTATATTAAAGGAAGGGTGTAATGAGTGGGGTACAAAAAAATGCAACGTAGAGGATCAATATTGTTTCTTATAATTTACAAAAAGAAATGTGACGTAGGAAGTAATTTTTGTTCGTTAATTACGAAGGGAATATGACGTAGAAGATCAGTGTTGTGTCTCATTCAACAGGAAATATATACGCCGTAACAGCTTATCATCATCATTTATTTTACATGTAGGTCATTAGTTTTTTTTACACGCTAAACACAGATGAAATATTATTTACCAGCCCCGTAGAGAGTCATTATTATCTTCTATTAGGTACAACCAGAAATGAGAAGTAGAATGTCCTTATTTTGTTATTCTTCAGAAAAGGGAGTACAGTTTTATCTCCATATTAAAAAATAAATAAAAAAGAACTATCACAAACAGGATTGTGATATCCACTAACCTGGACGAGAAATTATTGTGAAGGGAAAACCTGCCTCGATCATTACGCTTCACCGAGCAGCTATCCAATGTTGAGTATTGTATTTAAATGAACAACAATCGTACTTTCGTGGATATTACGTAGGTAACAATTATACTCCTTTCGACGCTGAGGACGTTTCAGGTGTCATTAATCTACTATAAAGGAAAATGATTGATATAACTCAAGGCTCCTCATGACCAGGCAATGATCCTGTATAGCGCCCAGTGTACGCCCCTACCCTTCTTTTCTTTCCAACACGATTAATTGAACACGCCCCCACAGAAGAACCTAAGCAGCGTCTGCTATTATTTAATTCCTTTATCCCCCAGCTCCCCCATTCTTCCGGCACCTCCATCCTTGACTCCATCCCCTCGGTCGGTTCAATTATCCCCATCCCCCGGCTTCATTCCCTCATCTCCCCGGCTCTATTCCCCCATCCCTCCGGCTTCATTATCTCACCCCCCTGCTCCATCCCTCATCCCCCAAGCTCCATTCCCCCATCACCCCGGTTCCATTTTCCCATCTTCACGACTCCATTCCCCCATCTCCTCCGCTTCAACACCCCCGACCCCCTAACTCCATTCCTGGAATATCCCGCCTCTGCCAGGGTGTCCGTGGTCACTCATTCCATCGCATGCTTAACACGATACGATCGCAGCCCGTCACCCTCCGCTAGATGGCGTTTACTCGCTGTCGCATGAGGGTGGCGGGGAATTTATGGCCATTAGGGACAGTGGGAATGAAGTTCACCTGAGGGATCTACCTCGGTTGGAGGTGATTCGTGTTGGAATCTGACCGATGGTGGGTTTTAGTTCTTGTGGTACTCGATTCAAGTGTAGTAGCACTGCAATACCATCGTTGGATGGTAAGTTTCATTGTAGTGGTACCTGCTTCAGGTTGAGAGACAGTGCAGTACCATCTTTCGGATGGCAGTTTTTTTTGTAGTGTTTCCTGCATCAGGTGGTGTGACACTGCAGGACCATTGTCGGATGGCATTTTTTTTTGTAGTGGTACCTGCCTCAGGTGGTGACACTGCAGGACCATCGTCGGATGGCAGGTCATATTGTAGTGGTACCTGCCTCAGTTGGAGTGACACTGCAGTACCATCGTCGGATGGCAGTTTTTTGTGGTGTTACCTGCTTCAGGTGGAGTGACACTGCAGTACCATCGCCGGATGGCAGGTTTTATTTTGTAGTGTTACCTGCTTCAGGTGGAGTGACACTGCAGTACCATCGTCGGATGGCAGGTTTTATTATAGTGGTACCTGCCTCAGGTGGGGTGACACTGCAGTACCATCGTCGGATGGTGTTTTTTGATGATATTGGAGTGACCCTTCAGTACTTTATGCCGAATGGTGGGCATTCATTGTCGCGGTACATGCCTCCAGTGGTGACACTAGCTGTAGTGTCATCTGCGTCACGGTCGAGCCACCTTTGTCAGGTGTACTCAGCAACACCTGGGTTTGTGTACCGCACCCATACAAGCTCATGTTTGTCCTCAAAGTGAGTGCATTGAAATAAAGTGAACGAGTTCGTTGGTCCGAGAGGCGTGTTCTGTAACGTCAACCTTGAACATAACGGCTACCGCACCCCTTCTGGACGGCTACCGCAGCCCTGCATAACGGCTACCGCAGCCCTTCATAACGGCTACTGCAGCTCTTCATAGCGGGTACTGCAGCCTTTCATAACGGCTACTGCAGCCTTTCATAACGGTTACTGCAGCTCTTCCTAACGACTACTGCAGCCTCTCATAACGGCTACTGCAGCCCTTCATAACGGCTACTGCAGCCCTTCATAACGGCTACTGCAGCCCTCCATAACGAGTACTGCAACCTTTCATAACGGCTACTATAGCCCTTCATAACGGCTACTGCAGCCCTTCATAACAGCTACTGCAGCCCTTCATAACGGGTACTGCAGCCTTTCATAACAGCTACTGCAGCCCTTCATAACGGGTACTGCAGCCTTTCATAACAGCTACTGCAGAATTTCTAGGGACATATTTGATGTATGTAACGCATGTTAAGGGATAAAATATTTGTTGTGTCTCTTTTACCCTATTTCAATTGTTCATGCATTTAAATTGTAATAAAGAGAATGGTGGAAATAAACCCGTATTGTGTTGGGTAGTTTGAAACGCACGCCATTTGTAGGGGCACGTTTCCATCTCTGTATTTGTGTGAGGTTTAAAATGTTGCTAGTATAAATAAGTCCCTCAGACGCTTAAGCCTAGAAATCTTCCTACAAATATAAATCAGGATTCGAGAGCCGATGATTTAATACAAAGATTTGAAAATAATGATATCAATTCTTAATAGCTTTTAGATGCTACATATTATTTGTAGCACAGACTACACTATTTTCACAACCCTCTTCCTGCCACCTCCCCCTCCCCCCTTTTAGGCAACCAACCCATCCCTCCCCCAAGCATTCCTGTGGCAGTGACACCTCAAGACACTCGCCAATTGCCATGGTGTTTTTAGCCTCCTGACCAGACATAGAAGATACTGCCAGGAATTAATAGCCTTGTCAGTTAGTCTTGTCTATACGTTATTGTGGAGGGAGAGAGGAAGTGGGTATCTCCATGATGTGTGCTGATGCAAGGTGGCATATTAGTTAAACGAGGATGTAACATAGAATTGCTGGTAGGCACTGCGGCTACACACAGGTCTACGCATGGGTCTACTCAGAGGCCCCAACAGAGTTTCAACACAGAAATCCACGTGAGGTCCGCACAAAGACTTATACTGAGGTTCATGTAGTGATGGACCGGAAATCAATTTTTTTACATCCACAGATGCGGATGAGAATGCGGATATCCCAATTTCGACAACAGCGAATGTGCGGATGCGGATGCTGACTACGACATCTTCTCTGCTGTAGATGTGGGTTGGATACATCATCAATGAACAATAAAAAATATATTTAATATCTACCTTTTTATTGATAGATATGAAGGCGGAGAATGACGAATCCGATTTGATTAATAAATTTGAACGAACGAATTAATAGATCTTACTCCGATTATCAGTCGAAAAAAAAACGAAAAATTGCAACTAAACGTCCAACATCATGATTTAAAAGTTACCTCAGGCATCGATTCTAATCTTTCGTGTTAGCTGCAACGATTACCTCTTCTCCAATACCGGTCAATTTCGAAGTTCCACAAGGATTGGTTCTCGGACCGGTTCTTTTGCTTCTGTTTATAACTGAAATCAACTGTGGAACTCTTCTCGACAACACCAGCAGGACATTATATGCCAACGATGTTATATTGTTGCTCACTAGACCGGCTAACAAATATGAAAAGCTGAAGAAGGATGGAGAAACAGCGTCGATCCACATAATTTATTGGTATTCTTCAAATGGGCGCAATGTTAATAAAAATAAAACTGAGAGCATTATCCAGGAATTCAAAGCAAATACACGGAGAGTACCCGCTAATTTTGGTGTTGATTATGTTGGCGCAAAATTTTCCTTGATATCACAGTCAAAAGTCTAGGAGTTTGACTTGATCCAAATGTGTGGACATCATGTTGGAAAGCTTTGTTCCGAACTGAATGGTACACTTATAATTTTCAGTCAAACGAAAAAGAACTCCACATTAAGTTCTGCAGTCAACACTCTGAATTTTTCACATTTAAACTACTGCCCTACCATATGAGTTAAATGCACGAAAACATTACTATCAGACATTCAACGTAGCAATAACTTCACCGCAAAGTAGCTCATGATGGGACATTTAGAAAAATTGATCCCGTGACGCATATTTTAGAGATACTTGACTGGCTGAATATTTATGAAGAACAGGAGTTTAGTGAAGCAACACGAATTTTTAAAATTCAAACAAGCTTTCATATGCAAGCTCATGAAACGGCCCATCATCGATCAACACGGAACGAAAAAAAATTTAACACCGAGTTCAGAAGAACAGAGACTGGGGCCGAAGCTTTCATTATTTAGATTCAAAGTGTTTGAATAATCTACCAGCTGACATTCAAAATTGCACTACCGTATGCTCTTTCGATCAGAAATGCACCACTCTATTGCTTGCTTGTCGGCAGGGGTTGGCAGAAGGAAACAATTGATGTCGATTAACAAGAAACTGATAACGAAAAACTATATTTTGCTGCTCGCGCGATGCATCAACATGATCATTCTGTTTACATAACATAAACACATATTTATATTCTAAATTATGCAGGTACTTAGTTCTCTTGACTTCTCTTTGTCTACATAGACACTCAATTATGGTTGTACTACTGCCGTATTCTCACCTTAGCTCGTTCGGATCCTTTGTCTTTGCATTGTTTTGGTCAGGAAAGTAATTTTGTTAGCTTTCGAGAGAAAGAACTCGATGGTTAGAGAAACATAATTGAACAATTCCGTACTCTCCTCTCAGCCCAACATCTTTTCTCCTGATTTGTGTTTGCCCGAAAGTTTAACATATAATGAAAATTAACTTCGACTAATTCCGTATTCCCGTAGAGCGAGTAATGCATCGTCAAATGGTGATTGGGGATAAAATATGCCCGGCCCGGATCACACCGGCATGTATGGCAGTGACTATCTAACTCACATGGACCCACACATAACCTGACAACCTTTGCTACCCAATGTATTAGGCGGATAATCAACCAATTGCTTAGTAAAATTTCCAAATGTCTGATCGCGATATTAAGTGTTATGAGGATTGTGCGAAAACTCATTGTGTATTTTAAACATCTCTGGGGTCTTTTGTTCCGGAAAGGTGGGTACTTATGTTCAGGAAGTAAAGTAAGATGTAAGCTACCACGAGGTCTCATTCACTCTGTTACACGATTTCATGAACTTCATATCATTACTATATCTGATTTGACGGTCTTGGCTCATATTTATCCGTTTTTGTTAATGTGCATATGCCTGTGTAGATTTAAGGTCATTTAATGATGCCATGCCGTTTGTGTACGAGCTTTCAAACTCCCATAGGCCATCACCTGCCTTAACACCCTTTGCTATTCAATGCATTAGACGGATTTGCAGAATTAATAATAAATTGCTTATTGTTTACTTGAAACTTACTTTTTTGATTGTTCATTGGACGTGACACGTTTCGGAAAGAGTCGTATACTTGTGCTCTGCAATAAACGTTAGAGTGTCCCCTACCGTTCACACACGGTCCCATTTACTAAGTCGCACGGTGTGATGCCATCAGTTTTGCTACCTAATCTGATTTGATGGCCTTAGCTTTTCATCATACATATCCTAGATTTATTTTGTACATATATGAATTGTTTTAGTGTGTAACCAAAATGAATACCATGCCTTTGTGTACAAATGAAAGTTTTCCTTTCATTCATTCACATTCAGCAATTTGCTGCCATCGAACTTATATATTTGTCATAAACCATGTGTTTTTAATTCATCAGGCACTGCAAAAGAATTTTAAACAAATAAGCTAAATAAACCGTCGCTGTAAATAAAGACATCGAATAGTGTGCAATGTTCACACTCCACACTATTTATAATGCGAAGTGTGTTGATCCATCACCACTTCCCACTTCCCACCAAAAGCATGGGAATCCATTAACCTATTGCATCTTTCCGGCAAGGAATTGGAACAGCACAAACTCATTCCACCAGCCTTCAGCAGAGTGTGATCAATTCTAAATCACTCGAGCATGCATGACCTTGGTACCTCCATCGCAAATGAATGATGATGACGAGCTGTAGAGCAAGTTAACCTATACAAATCGAGCCCTTGAAACGATTTGCAAGTCCAATGGAGTCTCCTTCATCAACTTGTTAGATGACTTTCGGGAGAGGCCAGATCTGTTCCTAAGGGACGGCCTACACCTGAATGATTTAGGAAATACCCGACTTGGCAGACTACTCCACTTGAGCGCTAAGAACTACTATGCCCAAAAGTTAGGGGTCCAGCGTGCTTTAAACGGACCGGTTTTGGCCGCAGGGAGCCCTACCTAGAGGGCCCCGTGCCCGCAGCAAGTTCCCCGACGGGAGCGATGACCAATCGGTCGCTCCAGGAGGAAGAAGCTGCGGGCACGGTAGATGCGTTACGGGGCTCACAAAAAGTCAATTCTAGGGATGGTCAAGATCCTGGCCCACAGCCGCCAGGTCAAGACCCCCCCAATGATGAAGATGTCGAAGACCGAGAAACGCACCGTCTAAAGGTCTTCTTCTGTAACGCGCAGTCCTATGCCTCTAAGTTCGACGAACTGCGGGGACTGGTGACCCTGTACTCGTTTGACATCATTGACATAAACGAAACATGGCTTGATCTCCAGAGTAGAAGCGTGGCAGAAGAGATAATGCTACCAGGCTACAAAATGTTCAGTCGTTTACATAGATGAGGAAGAGGATAGGACCCAGGACGCTGCACTGGGGCCCCCCAGAGGTAACAGGAACCCCTCGGACAAAGCCTGGCCGATGCTGACTCTTTGCTTCGTCCTGTTAGCCAGGAGCGCAGCCAACGGAGTACGTTACCACCGATGCCGAGCTCAGAGACTTTGTGTAACTGTCTTCTGTGCGGCACCTTGTCGAAGGCTTTTTACAAGTCTAGGTAAATGACATCCATTGCCTTGCGGACGTCGTACACGTTGATCACCTCATTGAAGAAGTCCAGCAGATTTGTCAGACAACTCCTCTTACGGCGGAAGCCGTGCTGAGTGTCATGAATGAGTCCGTTGTCTTCCAGGTGATCGACGAGATGATTTTGTTTCAATCGCTCTATGGTTTTGCAAACAATCGACGTCAGGCTGATCGGTCGATAGTTGCTGGGAGATTGTAGGTCACCTTTCTTGAAGATTGCTGTTACGTTAGCAACTCTCCAGTCTTCGGGAACCTCGACACTCGTCATCGAAAAGTTGAAGATGTGGGTCAGGTAATCCGCCAATTATTCTCGAGTTTCCTTAAGAACTCTAGGGCGTTGTCCATCGGGACCAATCGATTTGTAAATGTCCAGTCCCTCTAGCTGCTTAACAACTTCGTCTCGTGTGAACACAACGTCGTTGAGGCTGACTTCCCCAGCGTAAACGGTATCTCGTTCGTAGCCGGAGCCCTTCACTGTGAACACCGAGCAGAAGAAGCTATTCAGGACCTTGGCCATGTCCTCAGGTGACGTTCTGAGGACACTATCTTCATCCATTAGCAGGCCAACTGAGTCCCTAGCAATTCTACGCTCATTAACGTAGCGATAGAAATACTTAGGGTTCTCCTTGGCGTTATCCGCAATGTTTTTCTCTTTCGTACGCTTAGAGGATCGGATTAGCCTAGTGACTGCAGTTCTGCCGCTTCTGCGGTGTTATATCTCAGTTTGTGCGCATTTAGTCGATCGCGACGATTCAAGGTTCTTGCAACTTCGACGGGATTAATTGTCCTCAAGGGTATACATCGGTCGCTGGTCTCATGAACTCTCTCATTGATGATGCGGCAGCAATCGTCCACCGTACCTTCTTCGACGGTACGGTGGACAAGGGCTCGAGGAAAAGTGTGAGTCCGCTGAGATGCGACCGCCTGAATTCTAAATTCTTCGCTTCCCATCTTGTTAGTCCCGTTCCTGAATTGTCGTTCTGAAACTCGACCCTTTCTTCTCCGGGGCTGAAATTCCTCGCTCGGGTAGTAGTAGGGTCGTAACTAGTATGGTGGTGGGGGTAGTTTCTCTCCTTTCTACCCTTTCAATCTTCCTATTCTGTATGAGTGAGTTAATTTCGAAAGCCTCGTTGACTAGCCCCCACTCTTCTTTAACTTCTTTCAAGGAAATACCCGACATGAGCACTCGTGCTCGTTTGTTTTCCTTACTCTAATCTAATCTAATAAAAACAGTGCCCGTAAAAGCTCAATTAACGGGCTTATGATTTATCACAGGCGACAAGCAAAGATAGACAGCAGCGGTCCTGATGTGAACTGTTCCACCACCATGGCAGGATGGTCTCGATTTGTGCTGTTCTACCACCATGGTTGGACGGTCTCTATGAGTGTTGTTCCACCACCATGGCTGGACGGTCTTGATATGTACTGTTCCATCACCATGACTGGACGACATCGATCTTTACTGTTCCACCACCATGGTGGAGCAAAAACAATAAATTACATCAAATTGAATTTATTTATTCAATAAAACGAGCCTCCCGGAGTTGGTACTAAAGTTATTTGAGTTTATGTTATCGTATGAAGCCTCAATTGAGCTGCCAAATTAAATATAAAATTGAATCCTGGCTACGGAGGAGTGATTGGGGAGATTAGCTGCAACTTGCTAGGGTATCCTGTGCTGCCAAACTGCCGGACGGACCTCAATCGGCGGACGTGGTCAAAATTACGGCCTTAACAATTGAGGGCCGGCGCGCGTCTTGGTGTAGTTTATTGACTTTGACTGTAGGCAACGTATTACCACAAAATCCACTGATAAGAAAATGGTACAGTGAGGATCAATATTTACAACTCTTTAATCCCTAGTACTTTCATTATCAATTTCTTGTGGTAAATCGAGTATACATTTGCTTTGATGATTTTTTTTTTAAATTCTGCGAATCATCGCTCAATTTCGGGCTTGATATGTTCTCAACTGTGTTTTTAGGGCAACTCTATTGTTGCTTCTAGTATTGGTCGGCATCAAGTTAGATGGGAGAGAAGACAAAATTTTGATCAAATTAATTTCTTACTTAGATAGAGAGTTCAATCTAAGGAAATATCCCTCAGTTTCCAGTTTCCCCTCAAATATGAGCAGTTTCCCGTGCCATCTGAGCAGATTTCCCTCAGATCTGAGTAGTTTCCTCTTAAATAGGAGCTGTTACCTGTCCAATCTGAGCAAATATCTCTCCAATCTGATCAGTCTTCTCGCATATAAGAGCATTTTCCCGCCCAAACTGAGCAGATATCCCACAGATCTGAGCAGTCTCCTATCATTTATGAGCATTTTCCTGCCCAATCTGAGAAGATATCCCTGAGGTCGGAGCAGTTTCCCCTTAAATATATTAGCACACTTCCACCAAACGTAATCCCCTTCCATCGCCTTTCTGTTTCCAATTGACAAATCCTTCATTCTTTTAAAAGCTCATGACGGTGGAGTGGGCTGCAATTATCCGTGATAGTATTCTATCTTGAAATCGGTTGATATAAAACCCACAACCTCGTAGATGTGAGATGTCACACGGTGAATAAATCGAAACATTGATGAGTATTAATAAATATTATAGGATTTACGCAACGGAATTTATGATACGTATATCATATTCAATAGTTTGTAGGGCTTCGACCCACACCTTAGAAGGTTTTGTGCAGTTTTTGCGTAGGTTCCGATGAGATGTTGACTGTAACACTGTGTATTTGCATGAAAAACATACAACACATGTGTACATTTTTTCTGCCTTGCACAAATATAGATAGTTGGAAGAAAGATAAATCTTAGTAGTTAATTTCAGCGATAAAAATGTTGGTTCAGCTTTACATTGTATTCGTGAACAATACAACAACACACAAAGCAATACCCACAGCTATACACACGGCTGTCCTCAAACCTGTACATACATTTAAAAACTGAATAATTCACAACGTGAAGAAGGCATGAAATGGTCTACTCTCAAAATAGTCGGGTTGACGGGGGGCGGGGGAGGGGAGATTGAAGAAGACGTTGTTTACTCTACGGAGATTGGGACGAACATTCCGTTTACCTCATTCTGTCATGTAAAATTCAAGTTTCATCATGTATTTGTGCAATATGTCCAATCACATGTAAAAGCTGAGCAGCGTGAGCGAATATTGTCTAAAGCCTGTCTTCAGATGGTGATAGTTCATTTGTTTGAATTTCTGAACATAGTCTAAATAAATTTAAAGAGCAACTTGAAATTAGTCATTGGTAATGTAAATATTTAGAATAACGCAATCCTTCTAAGTTTTTTGTTTAATCGAAGAGGAATTAGGAAGTATATTTTAGTTTGTTGTAAATTTCGATATTTGGCTCCGAAACATCTTCTGAAACCTGTGCTTCCTATATGTGTTATGCAATGGTAAAGTTAGCAGACAGAGACTTCGTTCAGTAGCATGAGTAGTTGCTTTACTTGAGAAAAACCTTATTTTTGTAGATATATATTCACAAATGAAAAGAAATGTATACAATTTTCAGGTGTAAAAGAACTGAAGGCCGCCCGCTTCTGACCCTTCCCTGGGTATACGTGCCTGATGTGACATAAAGACCGCACCAACCCGATCATATCTACAGCCTGTCTCGGTATCGTCTAGAACCGTAGACCGTTGGGCAAAACGCGTAGGTTCGTGTTTATGAATCGTTTATCTACGTAGTGTAGCGAACGAGTTAACCGTGGACGGGCGCTTATGGGAGAACACTGGCGCACACGGGGGTTGGCTGGGGTGGACGGGAGCAGACGGGCGTGGACGTGCGCAGACGTGCGTTGATGGGAGCAGAGGGACGTGGACGGGCGCACAAACACGCGTCCTGATTGGTTGTGACGCGTGACAAACTGTGGGCGAGGAGGCAAGAGCGACGGAGGCGCCACGACGACAGACGATGCGACAAATGTCAACAGACAGTGCGACAAATGGCGTAAAAACAACACCAAGAAAGCGCCAACTCGACCAATGATGAATTGTAAGGTGAATCCCAGAATAGTGAGATTCTGAAGAATCAAAGCTCGATTACCAGACAAAAAATATCTGCGCTCAACTCTGTGTTGACGAAAATAAAACTGATGAAGATTTGGATTCACAGAAATTTTGAATTAGGTTGTATGCTACATTTTGCATACTATGTTGCAAATCTGATATGCAGTAATATAATGAAGTGTCGCGGCGACAGTAGAGAGGCCTTTCTTCTAGTGACATCCTTCAAATATTAGTCCAACCGTCTATAAATGTCGTGTCTGGCGGCGATATATCACCGCCACAATAGGACACTAGTGTCTACTAATTCTGGAATAATGTGCGGCGATATATCATCGCCAAAATAGGGCACCAGTGTCTACTAAGGCTGGAATAATAGGGGGCGATATATCACCGCCATGATAGGGCACTAGTGTCTACCATGGCTGGAATAATGTGCGGCGATATATCATCGCCATAATAGGGCACTAGTGTCTACTATGGCTGGAATAATGTGCAGCGATATATCACCGCCATAATAGGGCACTAGTGTCTACTATGACTGGAATAATGTGCGGCGATATATCACCGCCCTAACAGGGCACAAGTGTCAACTATGGCTGAAATAATGTGCGGCGATATATCACCGCCATAATAGGGCACTAGTGTTTGCTAAGGCTTTAATAATGTGTGGCGATATATCATCGCCAAAATAGGGCACTAGTGTCTACTATGTCTGGAATAATGGGCGGCGATGTATCATCGCCATAATAGGGCACTAGTGTCTACTATGGCTGGAATAATGTGCGGCGATATATCACCGCTATAATAGGGCACTAGTGTCTACTATGGCTGGAATAATGTGCGGCGATATATCACCGCCATAATAGGGCACTAGTGTCTACTATGGCTGGAATAATGTGCGGCGATATATCACCGCCATAATAGGGCACTAGTATCTACTATGGCTGGAATAATGTGCGGCGATATATCACCGCCATAATAGGGCACAAGTGTCTGCTATGGCTGGAATAATGTACGGCGATATATCACCGCCATAATAGGGCACTAGTGTTTACTATAGCTTTAATAATGTGTGGCGATATATCATCGGCAAAATAGAGCACTAGTGTCTACTATGGCTGGAATAATGGGCGGCGATATATCATCGTCATAATAGGGCACTAGTGTCTACTATGGCTGGAATAATGTGCGGCGATATATCACCGCTATAATAGGGCACTAGTGTCTACTATGGCTGGAAAAATGTGCGGCGATATATCACCGCCATAATAGGGCACTAGTATCTACTATGGCTGGAATAATGTGCGGCGATATATCACCGCCATAATAGGGCACAAGTGTCTACTATGGCTGGAATAATGTGCGGCGATATATCACCGCC
>SDVV010009414.1:0-16716 GCA_016164225.1 Gammarus roeselii | reverse complement strand
CTGCTAAAGATTGGTAAAACTACAGGGTCAAGTGGTTAGATTTGATAAGGATGAAGGTTAAATAAATGAAGAAAAAATACCTAACATAAGTATGAAACAGGGAATAATATGCAATACTTGGTAATTCTAGGTTAGAATGAGTTAGGATTATGACCATCATTACAGACCTTCAGTGAAAAATGTTGAAGTGGATCTGGTGAATGGTCGAAAAAGTCAAATATTCTGAATGGGAACGCAGTCTCATAACAAAAGCCTGAATTAATCAAGAACTTCTAAGTGACTAAACAACATTCAATTATTGAAGAAATTTCAACACTAACACTCAACACAATCCGGTAGAATAGTTCTCCAAGGTAATATGGAACTTGACCAAAATCCAATGTCGAGAGGGGAAACACACCAAATTTTTGAATCATTTCATCCAAATAAGCGTATTTTATACCCAACATCCCATGAAAAATAGGCAAATTTATATCGAATACTGATATATTCCTATGATATCAAATCAAAATATACACCAACATCTAAAAAAAATAGCTAAATAAGATTTTCTACTCTACCCTGAGCAACAACGATTAACTATCATATACGGTGTATCCTACCGCAACCAGATGATGAATCCTACTCCAATATCCGACGTGATCTGGTTCATGACAAAGATCGTATACTAACATAACAGCCATACCGAAAATAACTGACATTTAACGTTGAGTTAATGTGAAAAATGTTATTTTATACTATCATACCATTCAAATTTATAATAAATTCCTAGACCTAACTGATGCTAGCCTCTGGGAGTACAAATCCAAGCCTACTGTGTCATAAAAATTAACTCTATAATGCTTTACTAGGTCACTTCTCAGCAATCTACCACTGATACATGACAAATTTAGAGGTAACTTACAGTCATGATACGATGCCACAGACGTACCTCGCATCTGTTAACCCATCGTCTCTGAACAGCCTCGAACAAAGATACATCCTGGACGTAACCAAAATCTAGACACATCTACAGTGGTCAATAATGAGTCTCAGAGAGTGTGTGGCCACAAAAAGCTTGGGTTCTGTTAACTGATGTCTCAAGTAAAACGCTACAAGCCCAAGAAACTCAAGATCGACGTCTACAAGAACGTACATAATTCACGTTGAACATGAATGAAGTCCAAATGACAACCAAGGAGTATAAACCACCTCTACACTAGGACCCATCGATCCAGTAAATTATCATCTAAACGTTAAACTACACATTTGCTATGGATCAATGACGAAAATCCCACAAAGATGCAGTACGGACTTACACCTCTTAAACATACATTCCTATGATTCTCATGAAAAAAAAACATGACATCAGGAACATATATAAAAATAGCTAAATAAGGTTCTCTACTCTGCTATAATTCACTTAAAAATTGTACTACATTATGGTATCCGTCCTAATAAATCGGTCCATTTACACAAACAAGCATAAACAGAATTAGCTTTTGCCTAGGGGATAGTCTAACTCCTCCTGAATATTGAAGAATGGTCGTACAAAAAATATACAATACCCAACAGTAAGACCAAATTTGTAACAAATCGTCGGTTCTATATTTATAATAACTACGTCAAATATTGTATCAGAATGAAAGAAGATATATAAATCACAATAAATGAACAAAATGTAACTAAATTAGACCTGAAATAATGTTCTATATTGTAGACACAAACGTAATATATAATAAATTGTATAAATAACCAACAAATTGCATTGAAGATGGAGATTCAACAGAGAACCTACAAAACTGAAAGACCTATACTGAATCTCACGAGATAAAACAAAAGCAAGAAGATAAATTATCTACCATACCCAAAACATACATTAAACCTGATGAATGAGAATGAACAAGCATGTATCCAAACAAATAAGAAAAGGGAATAAGATACCAAGACATGCAGGCAATGTAACTGAAACCAATAGTAAATACAGTATAGTACATACAAAATCTAATGAAATTAGCCTCAACATCCAGTCCATAACAGGGTTGAATGAACATCTCTTTAACTAAAGAAACCACAGTTTAATCGTAACAGATGTGTCATATATACATATAAAACTACCACAATGATGCAACAACCTAGCAATTATGCCTGAAATAGCTTGCTACTTGGATGCTTCAAGCCTAAAATACACTAAAATGCCTAAAACTGTATGAGTTAACTGATCGAAATTCCAAAGACTGCGCAAATTCAACATAAATCAATCGATCATTACTAAGTATATATAACATAATATTTAACTTACAGTAAATCCATATCGTTCAGGTATTTTCGCTATTGGAAAAAACGCGTCAATGGAACACTGATATAACTGTTTCAAAACTGGGTTATGCAATATGGGGTAGATAGATTCTCGACCGTAGGGGCTGCATCATCCTACAATACATACCTAAACTCGCCAATAATTATACTAATAATCCATACTATTCCTATAGATAATATATACATATGAAATAAATAGATGGGAAACACAGAATCTTGCCTGCAATCCTACCTTCAGGCTGGTACAAACAGGGCCGTTCGCACACTAAGGCTGCAAATTGAGTTATAAGACATACCTACCACACTAATCCTAAAAAAGAATATATAGTGAAAAATGAACAAAACATATAAAAAACATCCCAGGCCCCCACCGCTACGAACCCACCAATCAAGCATTGAATGAGTCATATATACCACAACTAGATAAGAATACCAACATACATGTCCACATAAACAATAAATAATTATAATCCATGCATATATATATAACGATATATACACTCACAACGTAGCAAGCGTGCCACAGCAATAAATTTAAAAGACAAGGAATAGGCAAGAGCAAACTCACACAATCTTCCAGGAGCACATCCAACATTTTGCCTAGGGGATCCCTACGCCCCGCTCCCACCAGGAATTTGGAATAACACTAATCCTACCAGAACCGAATAAATAAATATAACGAGCAACAGTTAGTGTCCAATTATACTCCACTACAACCATCTAAAGGAGAAAAAACGTATATATAGATACAATGAAGATCATAAATACACTAAAAATTAAATGTTCATAACATTAACCTTGCAATCAAGGCCGCAAGCCTGCTTCCATCCCGCCGTTCCCCTTCCGTCCCCCGCCCCTTCCGGTTTCCCCCCCCCGTCCCCGTGTGTTAGCTGACTCGGGCACCAAACCAGTTCCGGTACCCTCCGCCGCCCGCCCCCTCGTTTCTGCGCTAGCCCCCGTACGGACCGGTTGAGTCAAGGTTGCATGCATCGCGTCCTACCCTGCCCACCAAAATGACTCTAGAATGCCGTTCTGGATTCACTTACTACTACTTGTCTCCGCCTCGATGTGGCATCAACGTATTGGATAAACTATGCCAAATCATGGCGATAGACCTATTTATACAGTGATTAAGATGGCGATTCGTGCCCACTGCGAAACATGCAGGAAAATCAGTACCCAATAAACACATATATAACGTTGGGACCAAAATAGGAGACTATCTCAGCGTCAACTAATTCTTAATACTGTGCCATTGGATATGAAATATGAGGTTCTATTGTCCCTCAGAATAGGAAATGATATTTACACGATTTGTTTGGCAATGGTATTCATTTCCAGTAGTAGTTTTGGGAACTACTTTCACACATACAACAAGTAATAATTGAGGTGAGGAAACAACAGAACTCGTTTAATGGTATTGCTACCATGCATAGTAACAGTTTGTTCACTCATTGACAAAGGTTTTCCAATACACATTCAAACCGATATACATTTGTCGAAGTTATTTGCTCACCATTTGCAAATTAAGTATAGTACGAAAAGATTTTGATTATTAACATTTCTTTTGGGTTCATGATTGGGTACTCATCATCTATTTTACCCATTTCTCACTAAAATGTTTTTTTTTCTCATCTAAAATTGTACAAAATTGGTGCATTTTATTTGTATAACATCGGAGCAGCATTACCCGAAAATAAATACCAAACCAAACCAAACTTCACACGATACAAGAGATATATTTTGAAATATCTTCCAATTTTCGAGGCTGGTCACACAACTAAAGTTAAATATTAGATGCATAAACTTTGAAAAGTTTTAATGACGTTCGATCTCATATTATCAAGTGCGAAGTTGTAATGAAAGAGGAGTTGCAATGGTGCGAAGTTGTAATGGTGCGAAGTTGTAATTAATGATTATAGCGTTAGTACCATTACAACAAGATATTTGAGCCCAAGTAGAGCTCCTCTACTTATGTCTTGTTCTTGCACTCACAGTTTAACAGGTTCCAAGCGGCGACGGGGCTGACCTTCTGTGCCCAACACTGACAATAACGGAAGGATCTAATCCTTAACCGTCCATTGCAGAATAATACCCTATTATTTGAGATCTGATCTGAGGCAGGAAACCAAACTTTGATTATTAAGGATGATGTATGCTTTTGATTTATCATATTGATATTGCATAAGTTTTATTTATGTTTCGTGCTTCTTGAGACTTCACAGAATACATTCCAACACGAATAATAACAAAACTGCAAAAAACTTAGTGTTTCAAACTATGCAAATAGTGTTTCAAACTATGCAAATAGTGTTTCAAACTATGCAAACCTAAATTTGGTCCACGCTACCTGAATCGGTACATCATGTTACAGAATCTTCCTTCAAACGAGTGCACAATACGTTACTCTTTTTAACTTACACCAGGTATGGTATTTATTTATAGTTCAAGTAAGTTTACACAAGAATTCGGATTTCGGGCGATTATTGTACGAGGTTGCCCTTAATATTCCCATCTTACGACCACGATTTATTGAATACACACTTACATCAACAAAAATCGCATTGACCAAGCCTAATTTATTCATAACACAATTCGGTTCAGATTCAGATGATTTAGTGCGAATAACTTGAAAGTTTGAGCTTGAACAAGTTAAATAGGGATCGGGAGTAGTTTGACAAATATCAAATTATCTTTGATCCAGATGAATTGCAGCAGATTATAGAAACTATCCAATGACACATGATTGAGCCTTGGGTTCACCACTAACACGACACCCCCAAAAAACACTCTCATTCCATGCTGCGGATCTAGCCGTTGCCATTCCACTCAGAGCTTGTCCAAGTGCTGCACCTTACCCCCCTGTACTGTCATACAGTCAGGTGTTCTGAAATCTTTAATTTCGTACGCCCGGTTATACTATTCCGTCCAAACAATGGGTCGTTGAGTGATAGGCGCTCTTGCCAGCAACATACAGGTTTCATACCGACACATTTACGGACACTAGGCCGAATCCTTCAGAAAGGAAATGAGGGTGGGCGACAAGAAGGCGTACCTCAGGCACCTCTCATGCAATCATAGAACAGAAAATCCGTTTCAGTCACCCCGAGAACGATTAACCAATAATGATTAACTTACTCGTATTCGAAATTTCCAGGTAGAGAATTGAGTTTTCTGAAAATGACAGACGCTTGTTTAACTAATAAGCAATATATTTTTGCTATAAATGAGACTAAATTATTTTGTTAGCAGTTTGACCAACCAATTTATTTTAATGATAATAATTGTAGTCAATTTTCAAAATTCAGATGCCATCTATTTCTAAACAGTTTTAATTTGTTTGATTTTAAATGCGTGGTAACGTAAGTAAGTGAATAACTAATTTGATGTCATTAAAATTGGTTTACAAATGATAAAACATCTATATATAATATCTAGCATTTATCAAAAATTAAAGAAAATTACACCATCTCACCAGCTGGGTGGAAAATTAATTAAATATAGGAAACGGAACGTCGAAGTTAAATAAATTTGGAAATATTAGAAAATAATAAACGGTTGACCATGAATAAAAATGAACAAGCACTATCTCTATGAATTTAAATAGAAATCGAACGAGGACAAAAAAAATCATCTCCTCAAAATTTCATCCAAATATTCGGATTGTTTCATGCCTTTTTCTAAATTACTAGCAAGTAACTAACAATTTCATGGAAAATTATAGCTTGTTTCATTCAGATGAATGTTTTGAATATTAACTGTCGAACTGACTGCTTATCATCTTTTCACCGACACTATATATCAACGTTGGAAGCGATGATTATGTAAACTTAATTGACTACCATGAAAATTTGGTTTACGTGGCTGGTTACGGTTTTAACAGTGAATTCTGCAGGTAAACCGGAGTATTGTTTACTGAAACCTGCAATTCCGGCCAATCCTTCAATGCACCAGTCGTGTCTTCCTATACACCCTGTACTGCATATTCCAATCCCTCAATGCACCAGTCACGTCTTCCTATACACCCTGTACTGCATATTCCAATCACTCGATGCACCAGTCGCGTCTTCCTATACACCCTGTACTGCAAAGTCCAATCCCTGAATGCACCAGTCGCGTCTTCCTATACACCCTGTACTGCACATACCAATCCCTCAATGCACCAGTCACGTCTTCCTAAACACCCTGTACTGCATATACCAATCCCTCAATGCACTAGTCGCGGGTTCCTATACACCCTGTACTGCATATACCAATCCCTCAATGCACCAGTCGCGTCTTCCTATACACCCTGTACTGCGTCTTCCTATCCCTCAATGCACCAGTCACGTCTTCCTAAACACCCTGTACTGCATATACCAATCCCTCAATGCACCAGTCACGTTTTCCTATACACCCTGCACTGCATATTCCAATTCCTCAATGCACCAGTCACGTCTTCCTATACACCCTGTACTGCATATTTGGTCTGCCAGAATTACGATTTCGATTGAAACCTTCGCATTCCGCTGACGGATCATGGCGATTCCGGCCGAAAATATCGGTTACGGTGTAGCTTAAATTCCGCCAACGGGATGCTTTAAAATGAGCGGTCTTCGATTAGTTTTCAAATACAATGGCATTGCATCAATCGGGTTTCACAAATTATCATCCTAAAGGAGAATCTTTCAATAACGTGAGAAAAATTGACCCACATGTGAACATAATAAGTACTCTATGTACAGTGACGAAAGAAAATTAGTTTATGATTGAAGATTAAGAAAAATCTTCAATGCTCCTTTTTTGCTCGATATTTGAACTCATCGGAAATTCAATCAAGAAGCTCTGACCAGATGGAGTACCGTAAAAAAATCAATATGAATTCAAATTCATGTCGAAAAGTTATTTTTTTTTTTCGAATATATACTAACCTCAAACGCGAAAGAAAATTAGTGGATGATTGGAGATTAAAAAAAAGTCTTCATTGTTCATATTTCATTAAGAAGCGCTGACCAGATATACTCCTGTCAGAGTATTATTTTTGAAGATGAATTCCACGTGCGAAAATTTGAGTTTGTTTTTTTGGTTATTGACTAACCATAAATATATTTCTTTCGCTACTGTCCATTATTCCCCGTCTCGGGCCAATCGCTAACCGGTGTGAGACTCGAATCGAACATCTGACAAATTTTCCAATTGAGGAAATACCGAATGTTTAACTGGCAATTGTGTATAAATAAAAAATATATCATAAATTAGTGGTCTTGTTCATTTAGTGATGGTGTGAGTTAAAATATAATGAGGTATTCGAGTGTCCGAATAGTAATTAACATAAATTTTAAGCCGCCCGAGCTCATGGTGGCAGAGCGAAGGAGGAGAGGCCGGCGATGTGCTTCAATCGAAGAAAAATAGATGATGATGCTGCCGCCTCTCTTGCCCTGCTCGATCAACTCCTGTGTCTATTCTGCAAAGCGGAGTTCTTGATGACGGCTGTTCCGAGTGCCACCCAGTGTATGCAGAGGGTAGGCGTGGACGGTTGTCTTACGTCAAGGTCTTTGTCATGGCGCATCAGAGTAGAAACCTGGTGCAGAGTAGAAGCCTGGTAGTCTTAAGCGAGTCAAACGATAGAACCGACCGCTTAAGGGAGGATGTGCGTGAGGAACTCGGGAGGCTCCGTGAGTGCAGCAGCGAGTTCAACCGACGATATCAGCGTCTTGTTTATGAGGTACGGACGGAATTCGGGAAGGTGCAAAAGCGTTTTTTGTGAGTACTACAAAGACCTAGAGGAGTTGGCGTCAACTCTATGTAAAAACTTACATTCCGACAAGGAGCCAGCCAGCAAAGCCCTGATGAAAACAGTGTGAAGAGTGAGACTGCTGCATTGTTATCTATCTGCAGCTTGATGATGATGTCTCACAGAAGGATCGCCCGGGATGACTGGGTGGTCAAACTCTGATTTCTTTTCCTGATGTATTGGGTACGGCAACTCACATTCACCGCTATGCTTAAGCCAGGGCCACCGGTATTGGGTGTGTCTGAGGCGTGGCAATCAACATCCATAATGTACCCGTGCTAGGGTCGTTTGCTGCTCCAAACCATTTACCAGGAACATGCTTATTTCCGGCAACAGACGGAACCGGCTGATAACGTGAATCGAAAACACACCAGAGAAGATCCAATTCCAGGAACTCGACGGGGTGGCGTAGGTTCGCAAGAATATCGGCAGGTCCACTACCGGTTTATATTTGTGAACCGTCTGGCGTTCGTAAGGCCAACGCAAAACACCTCTGAAAACTTCCAGGACCTGAACGACATAAATCGGCACTTGTCATACGTGACTATTATCCGTTATTGATGAATGGTAATGAGGCGTGTAATTCGCATGTCCGACGTCTCCCTTGATAAGATCAGATGTTCCATTGCAAAGGTTGAAACCATCAGCCCGCCCGGTGGCTCGGATAATCTGAAATTTTGGCCTCGGCGATCGTGAGCGAACCAGTTTGGATGATTTGCTAGTCAACTACATGCAGCTGATTGCTGAGCTTAAAGCAAAGACAAATCAAGTGCCCATTACATCAATTCTACCGAGAATGAAAGACCATGGTGAGGTATATAGTTATGTGTCGGATGCAACAAGTTGAGCACAAGAAAAAATAGCCTCTCCGAAAAAGTATCATTCAATAACATTTTTGGCGACCATCGGGAGAGGTTCGATCGATTTAGTATAGATGGCCTCCGCCGAAATGTCAGTTGAAACGCCGGTTTCGGTAGTCCGCTCTACTCTAATGTTAAAATTACTGTGCCCAAATGCAATATACCCAGTGCGTTTCGAACGATCCAGTTCCGGCCGCTAAAAACCCCATCCAGGGGCTTCGTGTCAGCATCCAATTCCCCGACGGGAGCGATGGCAAATCATTCGCTTGGGGAAGGAGGCAGTGGACATGGGAGAGGATTTTCAAGACTCGGACTAGAGTACTAATGCTGCAATCAAAGCCATAAGATTATTATACGTGATTTGCTGAATTTTTTTATCTAAACTTGCATCTAAATGTGCTAATCTGAAATCGATCATTTCGTACAAAAAAATACTCATTTTTAGATTGGAACCTAACACCGTCAACCTGGTGATGGTGAACGACTAACAAGTGCGACAGTCACCAACATAGACCCATGCGAGGTGCAAAAACAAGGTCCCCCTGGCCGGGTGTAAAAAGATCTTTTCTTATGCTCAGGAGCGCAAACGACCTCTTGGTATAATCTGCGGGCTGTTACCAGTCAGCTGCTTGAATACCAAATAAGAATTGCACTCTGAAGAGAAAAATACGAGACGGAAAACGTTCAAAACTTCTGACCCTCGACTTAATATGAATAGGAACGAGCTGGGGAAAAAAATGTATAAAGCGACGTGAATGAGACAGACATAATTAACTCTTTTTGTCATAAACGTAATAACGCAAGGGGATGCGGAATTGGCATAGACTCCTCTTTCTGACTGGGGAAAGGGAAATACAATGAGCGCATAACGATCGTTGTGATTGTGATTGTACTGTTCTGTTTTACACAACGGTTATCTCATCTATTATGTATGCACGGGCACTGTGGATACATGTATTATTGTTTTATCCTTCAGAGTTATTTTGAATGAGTTCTGGGATCGAGTCGAGCATTGCAGTATTTGTAAAGATATTTTTATAATTCGACTTGAATCATATTTTCTCGAAATAGGGTTGTTTCGTTTAACACCGGTTTCTTGTTGTAGAGTAAAATTGGCGAAGGACTTTTGTATTCGTGTGACTTATTCACCATTTCACAGTAGTGATCCATGTTTGAAATATCGATACAAAAATGTCTCTGTATTTTATTCACAGTGGTGTCAGTACTGATGTTCGTGAGTGTGGACGGGAGCCAGTCTGCAGGGCTAACCATCATTGGTCAGCATTAAAGCAACGGATCAATCGCAGCTAACTGTGAGCGGTGAGTCAGCTCAGTATTTCAGCTAACTGCAATCAGCTGCACGCACTGCGTGCGTGCGTCCGTGCGTGCGTCTGCGTGTGCGCGTGCGTGTGCATATGCGCGTGCGCGTGTGCGTGTGCGTGTGCGTGTGGGTGTTCGTGTGGGTGTGTGTGTGCGTGTGCATGTGCGTGTGCGTGTGCGTGTACTTGTGTGTGTGTGTGTGTGTGTGTGCGTGAGTGTGTGTGTGTGTACGCATGTGTGTGTTGGTGTGTGTGTGTGTGTGTGTGTGTGTGTGTGCGTGCGTGCGTGCGTGCGTGCGTGCGTGCGTGCACGCGTGTGTGTGTGCGTGTATCTGCAAACCCATCACCTAATTTTTCAATATGTTAGAGCCTCCCGAGTTACAAGGCCCACATCCTTTTTTTTACCTACAAGGCCAAGCTCATCGGAGTATTCATAGCATATTATGTGAATTCTAAATTTAGGCATGAAGAATGAACCGGTCGACCACTAGAAACGAGCTGTGACTCATTCATTTTGAACTTTTGTTTCGTCAATTCAAATAGAGAATTTGATCATTGAGCTGTTATTCAAGATTGTCAGCCCGCTGGCGGATTTGGGAAAGTGTTCGATGCTAATATTGTAAATTATATTGGGCTCCATGAAGTACGAAACGGCAGCCCACTGCAAGTTAAATGAGCGGTGGCGAGTTCTATTTGAAGTTTTGATTCGAAAATTTAAATAGTGCATTTATAAGGATTTTTTATGATATGTTTTAGAATTGAATCCCCAATAGCTGAACGATGGTAATAAATGATTTAATATTAACCCTCTGAGGGGCAGCGTGGTTGGTATTCAGGCCGCGGCATACAGACCGCTTGCATGCTTTGTAAGCGGGCAACTAAATGCCTGCTCTCCTGTGTGTGGACCTACTTTAAACCATCCCCCTACGTTCATCTGACTCGTAGCTAATCAACGTGTGGCAAAGCAACTACAAGCAGTGAGGGCAACTCAAATGCTTATGAGTAATCAATGTTATAAGTTGGGTATAGTTTTATTAACCAGTTATTGTGTTACTTTCTAAAAATATTGACTGTCCATTATTGTCGAACCAAATTCCAGATTTCCTATTACCCCTTCGCATTTTTTTCAGGCAAACGAAGAAAAGTCCGTTTGAGGGGAAAAAGACGAAATCATTATACCTTTTCAAATTTCTACGCGTTATTACTCGTATTTCTATGTTATTGTATGTAAAACACAATAACTATTCCATCACCCGGCTATTAAATTTTTACCTTCTCAATCATAGCCAGTCTTGTAGGACGTACATTGCCTCTTCTACGAAAAACTGTACTGCCTGCAGCTGCCGATATGGCTCGAAACATGGCATGCGATAACTCGGAGCAGAAAGATATGCAAAAGTCCAACAAAGAACATGGGATTGCTACACTCATGAATATTGTAAAGAAAACCATGGTTGGAGGCAAGATTACAGGAAAAGTAACCAAAAAACATTAATCAAAGAAGAACCGTGGAATAAAGATGAAGTCGTGTCGTCCATTATTTAATTGCTAATAAATACCACTATTCATGCACCACATACGTTAGTTTCTGGTGAGGTTCTATACCGAAAGCATGTTTGGTGGATCATCGCTCGACATGACAGGGCTAGAAGCCCCTACGAAAAACTATGAAATGGGAGTGATTGATTTGTTTCCCTCCGTCAACAAGAAATATTTAATTGAATCAAGTATCGAGTACAAACAGCAGCCTGTAAAATGGTCGACTTGAGCTTGTTAACTGCAAAAGTGAAAATCTGTGTTAGAAATGCAGATGGAAGCGCGTTGGCCGCTGCTGCACATGTTACACTCGTTGACGGATTTTTTCATCGCATCTTCCAAAGTCACCCTCTGTTCCTAAATGGTGTTCAGTGTAAAGGAAACAGTTATACAGAACTACTAAATAATCTCAACGCCCATACATCCATGAAAAACTCCGATCTAAACAATAAAGGGTTAAATATGATGTATAAATCACTTCAAACACCGATTCCAGATACCATCGTCGCAGAGAATTTTGCTAATCAAAACGAAGATGAGGTTTGGATTCAAGAAAGTGTACGTCATAGTATACATATGATGGGACCACTAAACTTTGATGTAGCCGGTAGCAACAGTTATCTATTGAATAGTGTCATCGTAAATATACGATTGGAGCTGGCAAAACCAAGTAGCGTTCTTCTAACACATGACAATGATAAATTCATCTATTTAGTTGATTCATGCAAATTATGATGTAAAACGTTATACCATACCCTACAGCTTTGCTTGCTCTAAATAAAGCGCTCACAAAAAAACATGACATGATTGAATACATGTTCGATCGACCTATTGTCAAAACAATCGTGTTTTCTACCTTTCAAAACTCCATCTCAATTGATTCCCACTTCAACGGGGTTGTTCCAAAATAATTAACCCTATTTCTCATTGATCAAGCGGCATATAACGAAGCATATGTTTGCAATCCAAATTACTTCCAGCATAACGGCATCACAAACGTTATCGTCGATGTAAACGGAAACTGCGCTAGCAACATTAGATCATCGTTTTCGGCTCTAGGAACGCGTAACAGCTCTCATCTCATCACAAGACAACATTTCCCTGCAGGAAGAACTATATTTGTTATTCATACAAGGCCAACCGACTCTGAAGATGTCATCAAAAAAACATACGTATAACAGTGAATTGTGAGGCCCCACCCTCTACGAATAAGATCTTGTTCCTGGTAGGTGATACACTCGATGTCATCCAAATAAATTCGATAAGGAAGGATTCCCCAACTATCTACAGTAAACATTGATAATAATCAAATAGAAAATATATCCATGAGCGATCCAATTATGAAACGTGCCTATATAGGGTGTTCTGCTGAAAACAGAATGCCTATGCATCCAATGACCAGCTACAAAATTGTTAACAGTGAAAGCGATCCAAATAAAATGGGTCATTGGATCCTAATATTCAAAAAACGATAGCAAACACTACATTTTTGATCTTTTTTTCTTTCAAATAATATATGGAGGAAATATAGCATCGTATTATAATACTGATGCAAAAATACAACTTGTACTACAGAAACCGAAGCCGATTCAAAGTGATCAAACTTTGCTTTGGGGAGCTTATGGCCTCTACTTTGCGCATTATCTATGTTCAAATATACCCGTCTAAAAGATAATCGAGCGGTTCTACTACAGCGAACGACGTAAAAATGATACCAAGGTTGAAAAATTCATCATGAACGTGTCCGGAAGTCAACATTTGTGCAAGCAGATTATATGTGAGGTTTTACCCTTCAATACTGCTTGTAAATTATTATGTAACTGTCAGATTTATTATCAATAAAAAATCATCTTATAAATGTTTGTTATCATTATCCCTAAGCACTCAGAGAGCTTGCATTGAAATTGCACACGTGCAACATGACATGCAATGAATTGCAATACAGTATGCCTAGCGTTGAAAATGCAACAAAAACTACCAAAGGTAGCCTATATGTAAACAGACTATTTATATAGCCTATTAATATATATGTATATAACCTATTAACATATAATGCCTTATAAATAATCTGGTGCTACACGTCGCGAGTTCGAGCCTTGGCATGGACACGACGGTGTTATGGCGGGGAGATTGGGTGCCTCCCCCTTCTGTGTCAGCCTAACTTAGCCACCCTCCTAACTAGGGGCAAACGGCTGTATGTCTATACATACATATGTCTATACAATAAATAATCCGAAAACTGTCCATTCGTCCGAATGAGTCACCCGTTAGTAGTAAGCCAGCCGTTAGCCAATCGTAAGCCAGCCGTGAGCCTTTTCTGCCTATTATCTGACTCACGATAAGCTAGGGTCCCCATAAGTAATTAACTTGCCCCCAAAAGTAATTAACTCGGCTCAAAAGTAATAGATAATAACAATGTCTGAGTTAAATAGGGGCTAAGTCGTGCACCCGGAGTAATTAGATACAATCGCTCATCCGCGTTTCGAACTACTGTGCTGTCATTCGTAGGTCTGGGTACATTCTGACAGGAATCTGTAACTGGTTGTCAAAGTGTTTTCTAGGGTAACTTTTTTGCTTATTCTGCAATTGCTGGGAAGATTGTACTTCGAATATTGTGTAAAAAGGAAATTTCATGCCCTTCTAATTTTCTGAAGATCAACCGTGGGCTAAAACGGAAATGATTTTTTCCTTAAATAATGAATAATTGATATTTAGTTTTAAATATTTCATTTAAAAATTAATTGGGAATCGTCCTCCAAAATTATTTTCCTGGTGCTACACTGAAAATTCATAAAATGCATTTTTTAGGTGGAAAATGTTTCATATATGAAGAGTACAGGGGAGAGCATACAGGAGAGGAATTGATTTCGAAGAGGAAACTTACTAGAATTTTCTAGGGAAGCGGTTGGTGGATGTTGATCAGGACCGGAGGGGAGGGGTGAGGCAGTGCCGAGACCGGGACCCGAATGGGCTAATTACTCTCAGATGAGACTCAGAGCAACTGCTGGCTGTCGCGACAAGGAAAAAATTATTAGCAAATACTTGCGAGACTGAAATCCCCGGACAATAGTGACCGGAAATTTTATGCCAGAGGTTTCCTTTTTCAGGTTTCTATCAGAAGAATACCAAGATAATGTACAGTAATTTTGCCCTCTCCTTGTCTCTTAATTAACATTTACACCATGTACTCGAGCCAAACCATTTTGCATAGTTGTTGCATTATAATATTCTGGGAATTACTTTTTTTGGAAAAGTATAATTGAACAAATCTTTTCTTTCTCAATAGATGTTGTTATGACTTGGATAAAGATATTGAAAAACCTTCATGTATGGTGCAATACACTTCTCGTCAATTTTTGGACGTTTAATTATATATAAACTTTGAGCACTCTGCAGTGAAAACATTATTAAAGTTAAACTAGTGACGCAAAAGGCAAAATAAAACAGACAATATCATTGACGAGGCTAATGGAATAATTTTAAAATAGAATATATCGGTGACACTCATGCATTTAGACTAATGATTTATATCTCATACAATAAAATCAAAGTCACATTTTTTCGCCCAGCACTAGGGTGGTAGCAAGGGAGGTAACATTTGTTTCGACCTGGTGGCCTTTAATATTGTAAATATTGTTATTGAGACTCATTGCTTCTCATTGAGATCAATCCACTGAAGGTGAGCAGGTTCCGGGATATTTTGGTTTGTTGCGATTGTTGTTCGAATATATCAAACGTTTTAATAAACTTTGTATTGACAATGGATTTGTAGAATTCAACATCTCCGGGATGGACATCTCTGTGTTATTTAACAGTGTCATCTCTTCGCAATGTTGATACAGACGACATGTCAGGTTAGTTATATGATCAGGAAAGACTCCACAGCAGAAGGCAAATATTGATTGTCCCAGTTCATCCAATATTGGTCTCATAGTGAGCTCTTCTTGTCCAACAATGCATCATAAATTAGTCATCAATGTGGGTGTCAGTCAGTCCAGTCTCAGGTCACAGAACATTTTTGCCCAAAGGCGAATTTTCTACAACAATCACAAATTGAAGTTTTAAATGAGTGAATAGATCTTTAACGCAAGACTTGTGTGTATTACATCCTTAATATAATATCCCTCATTGTATCGAAACAAAGAATTAGAGGTAGGTAGCCGGCATTACATGCCAGCATTCACTCATCATACATAGATTGTTAACCAGCCAAATGATGATCGCAATGGTTGTACTGTAGTAACTGAAGAACCAAGAGCAATACAGAGAACGCAATTTGTAACTTTCGCACTTTTCACGACGACTGTACCTGGTGGTAAAGTTTGAGAGGATGCAGCCCTCAAAAGACGACGTCGAGATTGGAATGTGCAAATGAGCATGGAATTGATAATTGCAAGCACCGCATGGAGGATGCCAACACTCGTTATTGGAAGTATTCTCTTCCATAAGGGACTGATAACCGTGAGTTGGGGATTGAAATGTGACTATTGAACATAAGATTGATTGGTGAGAGCTCGGGATAGAACGTTACCATTGCGATGGGAGCTCAGAATGAAAGGGTACCATCGTGATGAGAGTTCCGACTTGATGGTCGCTACTGCGATGAGAGCTCAAGATATAGGTTACCATTGCGAGGAGTGTTCAGGATGGAAGGTTACCATTGCGAGGAGTGTTCAGGATGGGGTTACCATTGCGAGGAGTGTTCAGGATGGAAGGTTACCAATGCGAGGAGTGTTCAGGATGGGGTTACCATTGCGAGGAGTGTTCAGGATGAAAGGTTACCCGTGCGAGGAGTGTTCAGGATGGGGTTACCATTGCGAGGAGTGTTCAGGATGGAAGGTTACCATTGCGAGGAGTGTTCAGGATGGGGTTACCATTGCGAGGAGTGTTCAGGATGGAAGGTTACCAATGCGAGGAGTGTTCAGGATGG
>SDVV010009413.1:0-16717 GCA_016164225.1 Gammarus roeselii | reverse complement strand
CCCAAAGGGCCCCAGAAAGATCCAAGTGGACCACCCCAAATCCACATGGTCTCCCAAGTCCTCCGGGTTCCCGAAACCCCGGGTCCCCGAGTCCCGCGGATCCCACGAGTACCTCCTCTCCCTGGGTCACCTTGTCTCAACCAACCTAGATGCATATAATAAAAATAACCAATGAAAAATTTATCAACATGAAAAAAGGGCAGAGAAAAATAATAGAGCCCAAGCAAGAAGAAATAATAAAATACTAAAATAAAGTGTTAATGATCTATAAAATGAATAATCATCCATCCACCCCAACACATACAGAAGAATACTGAATAGATCAGATCGCCGAAAAATATTTTTCAAGATTTGTGTAATAGATTTACAAACTAAAGTATGAATTAAACTTAGCGCTTAGGTACTACTGATTAACAGATGTGACAACAACGGTATTGAACAATATATTCAAAAAACATAAAGAGAAGATCAAACAACCTTCACAAAAAAATTCAGTCAAGCTTACAGATACTTTTGATTATCACGTAATATCAATCACGGGTGATGGCAAAAATTCACGATCTGTCAGAACAATAACAAAGTGCATAGGGCGGGAGATTGATTTATAGAATCAACTGAGCAGTAGTGCTGCATTAATCGTAACCAAATAGTAACAGCAAGACAACAACTCATTCCCAGATCAATCTGCACACAATAAATACATGAGAGCAGAAGTGGCGCAGGTATGATATACGAACAAATCATCATAAACACTTGAAGATGATTTGGAAAAAAGTATTAATTCTGAAAAAAAGCATCTGTCAATATGCCAAACACATTTAGACTAACTGAATCAAAACAAAAACTAAAATTAATACATAGAAATCTTGTTGACGAACGTGCGGTTCAGTTTGAGCGTAAAATCTTACGTAATTAACAAATTACTCGGGTTAGGTGGCTCAGAGCCCTGAACACACTCAACGTTGGTCGGAAAAGAAGCGCTGCGTGTGCAAGCATTTGAGGGGTTTGCTCTTGGGGAGCTTCTGTTCGCCCTTCTTCAGTGGTGCGACATTCACAACCCACCTTGCGATTTAAATTATCACAGTGATATCATTGGAAAAATCTTTAGTCCATAGCCAGGAATCGAACCCGCGGTCGCTGGTATGCGAGACCAGCACACTGTGCACTAGGCCATATAACTCAACAGAAGTTGTGATCCGAGATTTCATGCACATTGTTATGTTTAGGCGAGACTAACACGCTCTCCTCTGTTATCAGTGTTATCTGCATATTCTCTCTCTGGCTAGACTAACACGCTCTTCTCTGTTATCAGTGTTATCTGCATATTCTCGCTGTGGCTAGATAAACACGCTCTGCTCTGTTATCAGTGTTATATGCATATTATTTCTCTGGCTAGACTAACACGCTCTCCTCTGTTATCACTGTGTTATCTGAATATTCTCTCTATGGCTCGACTAACATGCTCCTCTGTTTTCACAGTGGTATTTGTATATCTTCTCTATCAACTTATGCACGAATGTGCTATATATACATATCGCTGGGGACATGGATGATTAGATTAGAGTGACGAGGTTTTCTAGCGCGCTGGAGTCATCGTCCTTCTGGCGCCGAATGTCAAACCAGCAAACAGTGTTGCATCAAGTTGGTCTTTGTTTTTCTTCTTTTTCAATGATCGAGTTGAGTTTTACTACTGCGCAAAGTCAAAGTCCTTTACGCGGTGAACGCGAGTACCACAGGAGGTACAAAAGCTCTTAAGTGCTGAGGTCGTATGGTCCCAACACTCCCCGGATGGCACTAAGGAGGAATAACACACTACCTACCCTGCTTCAGAGCCCCAAGGATCCGCAGTAGTCTTTGAGGTGCGGGCTACGCGCTCCAACACCTGCTGAGAAGGAATAGTCGTAGAAAAAGGTTGCATGAAAGAAAGAGCGCAACACTGGCTGTTATTTGCCACCCGAAAGGAGAGAAGATAGAACCGGTAAGTGAATGTTTGAGTGTGTGTGCCTGTGTGTGCGTGTGTATGTGTGTGTTTGTGTGCAGCGACTATAAGGAGAGTTGTTTAGAAGGAGTCTCAGTCAAGTTTAAGGAAATTCAAACTAAACATAAGATGCAAATGAGGTAAATAAAGTCAAGCAAATCAGGATGGGGGAGAAAAGGAGAGATAGTAAAGGGTGAAGAGGGGAGTCTGAAGGAAAATAAGGGTGTTCACCCCCCCGGTTGAGCCGTGACTCCGTGCGGCCCGTGAACCTAACAGATGCCTAGGGGGGGTGAGGAGGGGGGAACAAGGATGAACCATCCAACTTTACACCGATCAGTCTTCTGCCTGTCTTATCAAAGATTCTAGAAAAGGTACGATCTATCCAGTTAATTGATTACCTAGGTTTGGTTTGAGCCTCATTTCCACCGGAGCCTCGTGAGTCATAATAGGCTCCCTCACAAGGCGCGACCGTCATTAACTCAGGTGAAATAAAGTACATATTTCAATTGTGGCATATTCGCGTACTAGCGCGTACAAAGAAGTAAAGAGTTTCCGCGCATCTTCCTAAATGTATTATTATCTCTATGCGTAATGGGGTGGAGACCAGCTAACTTGCACAGGTGTTGGGGGTTTAGACAACTTCGTAGAGTCCGGTGTGTTTTCCGAAAGCGATAAGCTTTTTCCGGTAGGTTGGGTCAGTGAGTAGGCTTTGTAGGTTGCACGGGGGATTTAAGAACGGCAGTCGGGCTGCCGCGAGTGCGTTGCAATCGATCAGTTAGTGTTTCACGCTGATAGGCACTTGGTGGCACCAGGGGCAAGGTGGCGCGTTTGGTCCCATGTCGACATCCATCAGGTGGTTGTGAGTTATCCACGTGTGTCCCGTGCAGAAGCGGTTGATGAACACGTGGTATTTTCTGTTGGTGAACTCTCTTTCCCATTCTTCGACTGAGGGTTTGACTGAAAGCATTTTTTGTCCACTCTGTTGCCACATTTCATCCTATCGGGATGTTATATGGTAGTTGATAATAAGGAACCAGTCCCGGTAATGTATTGCAAAAATTGTTCTTGGTGAGTTGATGCCAGTTTAGCAAGCGAGTCCGCAAGTTCGTTTCCTCTTATTCCCGCGTGTCCGGAGTTTCAGCAGAATTAAACTGCCTGACCCGTCTGGGACATCACAAAAAAAACGTGCTGCATTTTACGTAGAGTGGGATGTTCGTAGTGCAGTGTTTTAAGCTGGGTGAGGATACTCAGACTGTCTGAGAATACGACGTATTTAGGGAAGTGATCTAGAGATGGCTAGTTTGAGTGCATGGAGCTCCGCAGAGAACACGGAGGCCTCTTGTGAGAGGGTGGCTGCGAGTGGGATGCTCCCGCACACAGCGGCGGCTCCCACGCCGACCGTGGTTTTTTGAGCCGTCGTTGTATATATGGCGGTGCTCTGAATATTCTTCCTCAATTAGTCTATTCCTGCCGGTACGCGTTGGTTAGAGTAGTTGCTTTAGGGTACACTTGCAGGTCTAAGTTGACCGGTGATGGGTTGATCATTCATGTTGGTGTGTTAATTTGAAGAATTCGGTAGGAGAATAAAGGCTTAATAGCTTTACGATTGATGTTCAGCGAGGTCATCAGGTCGTCTACACGATGGGAAAACGGTGGACATATGTTGTTTTTAGCCGCAAAAAGGCGCTTATCGGTATGTTGGTGATGTGGCTGAAATCCGGGTTGTTGGTTAGACTTTTAGTCTTAAAATAGTATTGTAGCGGAAGTTCGTTAGCGAGCACGTTAAGGGATTCGATTGGGGTTGCGCGGAACGCGCCGGTTGTGATACGCAAAGCATTGTTTGCGATGGTCGAGAGTAGTTTTGGCTGCTGAACCGTAGACAACGGCTCCGTAGTCCATGCGCGATCGTATTATTGCTCTGAACAACGTCATTCCGGTGTCCATGTCGGCACCGAACTTCAGGGATGTTACAGATTGGATCCCGTAGACCTTTTGCATCGAGTCGCCAGGGTTGCAATGTGGGGTCACCACGTGAGTTTTGGGTCCCACACAAGACCCAGGAATTTTATCGTTTCTTCGTATACTAGAGGGGTGTTGTGCAGCGTTAAGGCTGGTTTCAGGTGTAAGCCGGGCACAAGGGTAAAGTGCATGCTTTTAGTTTCAGAGGGCGAGAATCGGGATCCGCTTAGGGAAGCCCAGTTCCCGACAAGGTTTAGGCACTTCTGGAGTTCATGTTGAATTGTTATGAGGCTGGGGTGTCTGTAGCTTATTTGTAGGTCGTCTACGATTAATGACGAGAGCAGTCTTCCGTCTCGGGAAGAATGTCGGCTATCTGATCGATTTTCAGGATAAAAAGAATGACACCGAGTACGCTTCCCTATGGGAAGCCCATTTCTTGCGGATATGACGGAGACTGTGTGTTGCCAACCTTGACCCTGAAAGTGCGGTTTTGTAGAGATTGGTTGATAAAACGTGGTAGGCGACTTCTCGAACCGTTACGGTGGAGATCCTTCATGATACCGTATTTCAACGTAGTGTCGTATGCTTTTTCAACGTCGAAAAATATGGAAACATGTTTTCTCCGGACGAAGGCCTGTCTGATGTCGGATTCTAGTCGTACGAGGTGGTTCGTTGTGGAGTGGCACTTACGGCCACCGCATTGGATGTTGTTAAGGCCTGCTTACATCTCAAGGTAGTCGACTAGGCGTGAGTTTATCATTCTTTCCATAGTCTTACATAGGACACTAGTTACGGCAAGGGGACGATAATTATGTGGGTCGCTGTGACATTTTCCTGGTTTGGGTATCGGGATAATTATGTATTCCCGCCATTGATTGGGAAAGAATGAATTTGAATACAATGTGTTGAACACATTTAGTAAGTGCTGGAGAGAGTTGTCAGGAAGGTATTTGATCATGTTGATGTGCACTCGGTCCGGCCCGGGTGAGGTTTCACGAGTGTGGTCGATAGCATATTGTAGTTTATGGAGGGAGAAAGGTTTGTTGTAGAATTCTTCATTTGCGGAAGTGAAGTCGATATGCTCACTTACTCTTAGGATCTTTTCCCGTTGGGAAGAAGCTGTATAACTTTTTGATTGTGATATTTGGCTGAAAGTCTGCGCTAGTTTGTCCGCGCATGAAGAATAGACAGTGTCACCGTCCGACAGTATGTGGATAGGTCGCCTTTGATGCGTCTGATTCTTCTCCACACTTGAGAAAGAGGGGTGTTTCGATTGATTGTGTTAACTAACTAATTGGGTCCAGCTTTCTCGCTTCTTCTCCACGCTAAGTTTGCGGAACACGGCAGTTTCCCTTTTCCAGGCTACTCGGTTCTTGGGGGAACGTGCGCGGCGGAAGGCCCCCGTACATCATTTCACGCTGGTCCATTGCTTCTTGTACCTCCGGGCACCACCAAGGTTTCGGAAAAAGGTTGAGGGTAAATATTGGGGAATGCATGCGGCAGCTGCACTTTGGAAGGTATATTGTGAGTTTCATTCAGTTCCATGCAAGCGAGCCAGCAGCAAACTAAAGAGGAGCTGTGATGTATTCATTTTGGACTTATCAATCCTATGCCCATGTCTTTTTTTACTCAAGAATATTAGTTTATAAGATTATCAATAGCATATATTGTGACTCATGTTTTGCAAAAAGAAGTAGCTACAAACCGGCCGCCGACAGGAGATGTGCTGTCACAAATTCACTCATCTCTCGTTTCGCTAATTCAAATTGCGCATATAAAAACTAAGTTAGATGTGTTATACCTAAATATTGAAAACCCAATGCTGGACGATGGAAATAAATGATTTAATAATAATAAATAACTGAGATAACAGAGGAGGGTTTTAGTCTCGCCTAAACAGAACAATGTGCACGAAATCTCGAATCACAACTTCTGTTGAGTTGGATGGCCTAGTGCACAGAGTTCTGGTCTCGCATACCAGCCACCGCGGGTTCGATTTCTGATTTAATTTGATCCTCAGTCCCACCAGAGCCTCAACGCGAGTCATAATAGGCTCACCCATAGGACTTGATGATCATGGATTCCAGTAGGCTCGCATGCCTCAGGGTGAGAAAAAAAAAACGCTTTTAAAGTTAGAAAAATTTGAACATTTTATCAATGTCAGACGCACGCTGGTGCGCATAACAGCAACGCTTAGACGAAACATACCTCCGCTTCCCATCATTTAGAACTTCAAGAGTAATCTATACGCACGTTAGTGCGTAAAGATAGCATTGTCGAGACTTGTAGAAGGTTTACGGCTACAGTAAACCTTGTAGTATTTCCTCTTTAGCCTAATATCAATAAACTATCTAGCAACAATAAAATAAATTCAGTAATTGGTTATAAAATATTCTGCATGTAATAATTATAACCAACTGATCAAATGATGGGCATGATCACTATTTTACTTTATAATAGTGATCAGTGTTTCACTCTTCCAGCAAGTACACTTAAAGACTATAAGATTATATAAATGACATCTAAAAACTAAGTTCAACAATTTCCCTATTCAAATAGAAACGTTTAACAAACAAATAATACTTCATGAATGTAGATGATATAATTTCACAGCCACAGTGCTGCATTACAGCATTATATCAGTGTTATCATTATATCATTGTTATCATTATGTCATTGTTATCATTATATCATTGTTATCATTATATCATTGTTATCATTATATCATTGTTATCATTATATCATTGTTATCATTATATCATTGTTATCATTAAAATTACAGTGGAATTAATACAGATCAGTTGGACTGTGGTCCCGTCTTAACGAAATACAAAGGAGAAGAATAACAAGCGGAGAGAAAAAAGCAAACAGAACAATGTGTAAGCAGAATGAATTATGGCAGAGATGAACTTTGATAAATCCGTGCTGAACTTTTTGTATCTTGGTTTTCCATTGAATAATATGAGAAACGAGTCAGAAAATAAACGTAACTAGTGCTAGCTGCGTTAACAACTACTAAGAGCGAACATTTGCTCGAAAATACATTTATTAGAAATTTAGGCAATGCAAGTAGGCTGACTCGTTCACCGAGAGTACGCAAATTTCCAACTCACTGATACTACAATCAAAACAAACGTTAAAACATGCTGAATTAACTCAACCAGAGGAGGCTTCCAGGAAGCATTCAAGGTGAACATCAGGAAAGGATCAGCCGAATCTTCAACACGGTGACGATTACAGAGTTGAAATGTTTACATTAATTTAAAACGAATGACAATGCACGAACTACGTCTCGCATAATCGAATAACTCGACTAAACGCTGTGATATCAAACATTGTGAAATAGAAAATGCCCTGCACGACTACTTAAGAACGATTAACAAGGTTTTTCATGTACACTTAACTAACCAGAAACAACCCAGGCCTTAATTCTATTATATGAAAGTAACAAATTACTAAAGTATGTATATTATCTATTTTGATACTCAAAACCCAATTCACGTGAAACTCTAGGAATATGAAATCTCGAATATTTAAAACCAGAAACACTCACTAGAAAATTATCCTAGTGGTCACTAATTACATTCTAAATCTTGACTGGACGATGGCACTGGCTATGCAAAATTAACTTTTTGGTTATACATCTTTTTCACATTTCTCGATCGCGAATTAGCTACTACAGGAATTGATCAAATGGCAATGAAGCCTCTGCGCTGCGGAGATTGCGCAACTTGCATGCTTCTTGTATCAACCCAAACACTAACGATAATTCACTATATCTATCGAAGACCAACTATTAATAATTCAATTCAAATGATCACGAGTTTGTAAGAATCATCCTTGATACGCTTAGCACAGGCCCCCGGCCTCTCGGATCAGTCAATCAGGAATGGACATCTTAAACTACCTAGATCGAAGTGGATTTCACGGTACAGTTGGTCAACACCTAGCTACACATAATTCAAGTGGATAAAGGTACAGAGTCTAAGGCGTGGTAGCAAACGGAGGCTCCTTGCCTTGATGAAAAAATACTGAGAACATAATTCAAAAGCAATAATGCCAATAACAATAACAAAGAGGCAACAACTAAAGATTCAATTGCTAAAAACGATATAATAGTATTCAGTTATTATATTTTATATAGATTCAGAACTATAATAATGATGCTTGGATAGAGATATGCACAGATACCGACGCAAGGACGATTAGATTAGAGTGACGAGGCTTTCTAGCGCGCTGGAGTCATCGTCCTTCTGGCGCCGAATGTCAAACCAGCAAACAGTGCTGCATCGAGTTAGTCTTTCTTTTTTTTCTTTTTCAATGTTCGAGTTAAGGTTTACTACTGCGCAAAGTCCTTTACGCGGCGAACGTCTATGTTATGTACGGATGCCACAGGAGGTACAGGAACTCCTAAGGTGCTGAGACCATATGGTCCCAGCACTCGCAGGATGGCAGTACCACCCTGCTTCAGAGCCTCAAGGATCCGCAGTAGTCCTTAAGGTGCGGGCTACGCGCTCCATCACCTGCAGAGGGGGAAGATAAAGAAGAGACAGAAAACGGGGATCTCATGCATGAGATCTACACTAGGTGTAGGGAATTTTATGCATGAGAACAGCAAGAATGGAAAGAAGAAGGCATAGTCGTAGAAAAATATTGCATAAAAGAAAGAGCGCTACTTAGCCTGTATTTGCCACCCGAAAGGAAAATAGTTAGAACCGGTACGTGAATGTTTGAGTGTGTGTGTGTGTGTTTGCGTGCAGCGACTATTAGGAGAGTTGTTAAGAAGGAGTCTCAGACCAGTTTAAGGAAATTTGAACTAAACGCAAGATGCAAGTGAGGTAAATAAAAAGTTAAGCAAATCAGAATAGGGGAGAAGAGGAGAGATCGTAAAGGGTGAAGAGGAGGGGAGTCTGAAGGGAAATAAGGGTGTTAACCCCCCCCGGTTGGACCGTGACTCCGTGCGGCCCGTGAACCTAACAGATGCCTAGGGGGAGGACGCAAGGACGAATATTTCAGAAGGGGATTGGTTGGCCGACGAACCTCACTCATCCGAAGTGTGTGCTGCGGGGTCCTGGCCAGATATTTTTACAATGAAGGGCTCAAGTTTGATATGCGTGCAAGTGTCTGAGAGGAGAAACCTCACACTCCTCTCAGGCAGTTCAACATAAACCAAAACTAAGCCCTTAAGCGTCCAGTCAGGACCCCGCAACACACACCTCGGGTGAGGAGTGAGGTCTGGGACCAATGTCAATAGCAGGGTTTAAATGCTCTCGCTGGTTCACCATCCGTGCGTCATAATTGCCAGGCCTTTCCACACCCGCGCCCATACAGTTTTTCGACGAGACACCAAGGGCGTCTCGTGTGTTTATCATACTTGCATGTACATGTTAATATCGCTCAAGGGTTAAGATTTTATACGTGTGCTAGTTTGTAAATTTGTATAAGGATCATCTGGCCGTCGGCCTCCTTCTGGCTTGGAGGATGTAACTGTGACTGTATACTAAGCAATGGGCGGCAATAGATGTTCCGTTTTGATTCACTATGATACTGCTGTCAGTCACCGTTAAAATGCTAATTAAAATGAATTAGGAAGTGGCCATCACAGTATACAAAATGCTCTTACCTTGATCTTGATTACTCAATTAGGGTTCTTCATACGATGTGTTCATTGAAAAATAACATTGCGTTTTTGTGTGATGGCTGATGTTAAATAAAGGCGACTTGTATTACTTCTGTATAACACATCCACTCAATAACCGCATCGTGCACATACTGATGTGAGCTCCTTAGCAAACTGCGTATGCGGATGTTTCGTCCATCACAAGCACACGTATCCAACAATAACAAAGTTGATTGATATCCAAATAAGGACGAAAAACAGAAGCAGCAGCAGCCCCCGCAGTCGGCAGTGTCGGCTTTCAATAGAATAGAACAACCAAACGCGAGTATTCTAAGTATTCTAAGGTGTTAACTACAACTAATGAGGTGATCAAACGCGAGTATTATCCGTGTCTACAAGGGTCTCAAGGGGTGATCAATCGGTTAGCATTATCCGCGGTTACAAAGGTCTCGTGAGATCAAACGCGAGTATTATCCGTGTCTACAAGGGCCTTTTAGGTGATAAAACGCGAGTATTATCCGTGTCTACGATGGTCTCGTGAGGAGATCAAACGCGAGTATTTTGTCGCACATTTTACGGTATTTGCAGAGAATGTTTATAGTATCACATCAATTGGTCTTTGCATATTAAGCTAAAGCTAGATCAATAGCATGGCAGCCTCCTTCCTAATAAACAGTACTATCATAAAACCTTGTAGATAAACAAACACAAGTTCGGCAAAAGATTATGTTATAGTGAAAGTGAAGGAAGACTTCAATACATTTCAATTTCCATCAACATATTATTAGATTAGAGTGCCAAGTCTTCCTAGTGCACTGGAGTGTCCTTCTTGCACCAGACGTAACAACATTAAAGCTAAAATATAGCATTTGATACAATAAACTGCAGGTGCAAACAAGGAATACCTCTACGAATACTTTGATACATCTTGCTTGCCGGAACAAGAGTGTACCGAAATGGATTTGATTTGATTTGAGCCTCATTTCCACCAGAGCCTCAACGCAAGTCACAATAGGCTCACCCGTAGGGCGCGACCGTCGTTGATTCAGGTAAGTTCGCACGGCCTCGTGTGCGAAAATATTGGTCATGTCAAGATGAAGTCATAACATATTTCGATTGTGGCATATTCGCGTACTAGAGCGTACGAGAGAGTAAAGAGTTAATGCGTATCTTCGTAAAATGTGTTGTTTTTTATGTGCGTGGTGGGGTGGAGAGACCACCCCATTTGCACAGGTGTTTGAGGTTTAGACAGCTTCGTATAGTCCGGTGTGTTTTCAGAAAGCGATAAGCTTTTTACGGTAGGGTGGGTCCGTGAGTAGGCTTTGTAGGTTGCAGAAGAGATCTAGAAACGCACGTCGGGCTGTCGCGAGTGCGTTGCAATCCATCAGTAAGTGCTTCGCGCTGATAGCCACTTTGTGGTATCCATCTTCGGAACAGGTGGGACTCCAAACTCCCCCTTCCGGTTCAGATTTCACATCCATCTTCGGAACATGTGACTCTTCTCTAAACTCCCATTCTGGTGCACATTGCACGTCCTTCTTCGGAACCGGTTAGACTCTCCAAACTCCCCTTTCTGGTCTACATTGCACGTCCATCTTCCGAACAGGCGAGACTCTCTAAACTCCCCCTTCTGATCCACATTGCCCGCTCATCTTAGGAACAGGTGAGACTCTCTAAACTCCCCCCTTCTTGTTCAAATTTCATATCCATCTTCGGAACAGGAGAGATTTCCCGCCAAACTCCCCCTTCCTGCCAAGTTTCATGCCTACCTTAGCAACAGGTGAGGACCTCAGGAGCAGATGCGATCAAGTCGACCACTGTCTTGTCCTAAATTTCACATCAATCTTAGCAGCAAGTAAAATTTTGTTCAAACCCCTTCTCCTATTCTCCTAAGCATCTGCTTGTCTGTTCAGTAAGGGTGACGAAGTGGCAGTAGCAGGGACGGTGGTCGCCACAACGTCAGGCACCGCAGCCGCTTTCTTGGGGCTCAGCATGACGCTGTCCTCAGCATTGGCGATTGAGGCGGGATCGTCAGTGACGTTCGAGGAGCTGACGGGAAGCTGTCGGCCGTAGTGGCGCCGGTGCTGGTCGTCTATGGTCTCCAGGAACCAGGTACCAAGGGCCAACGCCGACACAAGCCCGCTCGGGGAATACGGTGCTGAAGGAAGGGAACAGTAGAATAAAACCAATACGAACATTACGTCACTCATATAGAAGAAAGTGTATAATTCGTGGCCGTCCATGGTGTTGAGTGGCGATGACGAGGCATTCAAAGACCCTACTCACTCACTCACTCACTCACTCACTCACTTTAGGTTCATGGTCCTTACCACGCCCGATAAAAAACCTCTCGTACATTTATTCAGATACTAGACCGTATCTCCCAGAAAGAAAAGGGAGGGGGACAAACGGCAAGACGCACCTCACACTCAACCCAACTCAGCACTTTTGCGATAAAAGGGTCTGACCGGGAGACCTCGCAACACACATTCTGCGTCAGGAATGGGATCCGAGGACAGTGTCAGCAGCAGCGTCACAGTAACTGGGCTCCCCCCCCCTCCCACGGACGAAAAAGTACATCAGATTAGATTAGAGGAAAGAGGCTTTCTAGCGCGCTGAGCCATCGTCCTTCTGACGCCGAATGTCAAACCAGCAAACAGTGCTTCATCAAGTTAGTCTTCGTTTTGTCTTCTTTAAATGTTCGAGTTTGGTTTACTACTGCGCACGCAAGTCAAAGTCCTTGACTTTGCGCAGTAGTACAGGTACCACAAGAGGTACAGGAACTCGTAATGTGCTGAGGCCATATGGTCCCAGCACTCCTCGGATGGCAGAACGGAGGATTAACACACTACCTACCCTGCCTATTCTGAGTCCCAAGGATTCGCAGCAGTTCTTAAAGTGCCGGGCTACGCGCTCCAACACCTGCTGAGGGGGAAGATGAAGAAGAGACAGAAAAATTGGATCCCATGCATGAGATCTACACTAGGTGTAGGAAATTGCACGCATAAAAGAGTAAGAATGGAAAGAAGAAGTAGGAATAATCGTAGAAAGAGGTAGCATGAAAGAAAGAGCGCAACTTGGCTGTTATTTGCCCACCGAAAGGAGAATAGTTAGAACCGATATGTTTATGTTTCAGTGTGCGTGTCCGTGTCTGAGTGAGTAACTTTGTATGCGTGCGTGTATGTACATTTGTGTCCAACGACTATTAGGAGAGTTGTTAAGAAGGAGTCTGAGACAAATTTAGGGAAATTTGAACTAAATATAAGTTGCAAATGAGGTAAATAAAAGTTAAGCAAATCAGACTGGGGAGAAAAAGAGAGATAGTGAAGGGTGAATAAAGGGGGAGTCTGGAGGGAAATAAGGGTGTTTACCTCCCCGGTTAGGCCGTGACTCCGTGCGGGCCGTGAACCTAACAGATGACTAGGGAGGGAGAAAACACAGCAGGGCAGCGTCAAAACTCATTTATTCTTTCACAACCATTCTTTACTTACGCTTATTCATTGCACGCTCTCTCGCTACCTCCACACTTATCTCTCTCCTTCCTAACACCTTTCTTCAGGCATTCATCCACCCAAAATTCGGTCAACCCTCTCATTCACCCTTTCACCTATCTCCTATTCTCACCATGAGCCCAAACCCTTTCAGAACGCTTGATTCTACCTTGTTTTGAAACTCATTCGCCATCCCAGTTCTAATTCCAACAACATTGTTATTGATACTGTTTTTTCAGCGTCAGATTTAACTGTCTTCTTTTCTGCTCACGGTCCCCATGTCTCAGCTCCGCAGAACACAGTTGGTACAACTGCAACCTCATACCACCCTCTATTTGCTTCATCCCCAACGTCTTACAGCTCATTACACTCTTTCAGTGCACCAAACCCTTTATACCCTTGCTTCACTCGCGACTTCACCTCAGTTTCCACTAGCTCAGTCTCCTCCACATAAGGGCTCAGGTTCTTAAAAAAACTGAACTTGCTTCAATGACTCACCATTGAGTACACTGATTCTGCTCGCATCGACCCTGCCATCTCATTACCATACTTTAACCCGTTAACTCGCTGCTCCCTCCTCTCACACTCTCTACCAAACTCGAACACGAGCCAACACAACTTCTCATCCGTATCAGTTACCAGTGGCGTATCATCTGCAAAGTAACTAACTCAACGCTAACTCTGCTCATTTGCTTCCAACAGCTCTATGTCATGACCCAAATCACTCGCGTTCACCTCCCTGACCACTTCATCCATGTAGAGATTGAACAGCCAGGAAGACATAAAGAAGCTTCGCCTCAGTCCCACTTTTACTGTGAACCAAGCACTCACCTCGCTCACAACTGTGACACATGCTCTGCTGCCAACATAGAAACTCTGAACCGGTTTCAACAAATTTTTGCCCACTCCACACAAACGCAACACCCTCTCCACAGAATGGCCTACGACCCTGTCGAAGGCCATTCCCTACTCCATGAAGGCTCCGAACACATCCTTTCCTTTCGCAAGGTACTACTTATCACACACTTGTCTCACAACAAAAATCTGATCAGCATACTCTCTCACTTCTGAAGCCACACTGTTCCTCGCCAATTGTATCTGCACCATCCGTAATGTCTCTAATGCTCTTGATAAGCACTCTTCCGAACAACGTACCAAAAATTGATCTTTCTAGGATTGCAGCATTTATTTTTATCTCCTTAGCCCTTATACAGCGGAACAATGCAAGCACTACGCCACAAAATCGGCACCACGCTCGACACAAAACACAGATTCAGTAGCCTCACCAGCCTTCTATCTATTGTTGCTCTACGGCTCTTTAGGCACTCAACGCAACGCCGCCCAAGCAAAGAGCCTTCCCTGCTGTTGTCAATTCTACCGCCTCTTGCACTTCTTCCTGGGCAATGCCCGCAACAAGTTTTCCTCCCAAAAATGTCATGCGTGCATCACTACTCATACCAACAATGTCAGCCTCTTTGGCATCCTCAACCTTGAACAAATCATCAAACTACTCGGCCCACCTCTTCCGTACATCACCACTTTTCATCAGCAACTGGCCATTTTCATCATCCACCACATCCTCCTTTTTCCCTGTCGCCCCTCTCGCCTCTTTCCAGTACATCTAAGTTCGCCTCAAAATTCTGCCACAACCGTCTGCCCCACCTTGCATCAAGCGTTCCCCTTGGCTCTCCTCAGATCCCGTTTCACCTCTCCTCACAATAGTTGTCCAAGGCCACCACCGATCTCGCCTGCAACCACTCAAAAGCTCTTCTCTTCTGCGCCCCCGCCAATTAAACCACTTCGTCTACCACTCGCAGCACTTCCTTCTGCACCCGCCCACTACAAACGTCTCCCATTCTTCCACAACATTTCACAAGTACTGCCCTCTCACGCTGTCATATTTCTCCCTCAAAGCCTGCTTTACCTTCTCAGCTCTGCTTTCCACAAACAGTTCAGTCACCTTCATTACCACTCTTCCTCCTCCCACTCTTTTGTTCCCTTTCCCCCCCTGCTTCACTCTTTATCTTCTTTCCACCAGTATATGGTCAAGACATTCCTCCCCCTCAACCACTATACCATGGGCCATCCCTACACATGTGTACTTGTGAATATCTCGCTTCTAGAACGAGCTGCTTCCAGCCACCAACACCTACTTCTTGAACTAGCCTATCAGGTTCTCTCCACTTTCATCTCTACCGAGATCGCCATCCCTCCCTACCATACTCTCCACTACTACATCTCCAACTCTGGCATTTAGGTCACCTAGTACAACCACATAAAATCGACCTCAAACACTCTCAATACACTCACTCAGGTCAGTCCAGACTTGTTCCTCCTCCTCCCCACTCCTCTCGATACCAAGACCGTAAGCACCCACAAACGTCCATCTTTCTATACCTAACTTAAATTTACGCGCATCAATTTTGAGAACAGCTCCTTCCACTCGGAAACGCTTCTAGCCAACCAATCACTCAATATCAACAACACACCTTCTCGTGCCCAACCTTCCTCCACGCTTGACTTAATTCACCTTACCACGACAAACTCACTTTCGTCCTTACCTTACAACTTCGTCTCGCTCAGCGGCAACAAATCATACTTCTTCCTCAAAAACATATCACCAATCTATCTCCTCTTTGCTTCATTTGTGCTACCCTCAAGCACATTCAATGACCCGAACAATAGGGTTCGGAGTTGCGTTTACATCTACCTTCCTAAATTGGTCAACGCACAAGTCGCCATTACTCAAAAAACGTCACATTACAACTTTTGTTATATCATTTCTCTCGATCAAAAGCTATTTCTCTGTAATGTAGTAGAAGCCATACGGTTTAGCATTGCGCTTCTGCTTTTTTATTCGAATGAACCTTGAAGAGAAACCATTAACAGAGACGTATTTACGAGAGAATCTTGATAACATTCGTTGAACAAGGTTTTCGACAGATTTAGACCGTCTCTTTTACCCTAACTCGGGAATTTCTCTACAGTTCCTTGACTGTTCTCGAGTTTTTAGGGAAAAAAAAAATTGGCTAAATGTCAGCTAGTCACAGCGTGGCGTCTCCCGCGCCTGGCGGTCTAAATGTCTTCTAAGTCTAAATGTCTCGGCCGGCCGAAACCCGCAACCCCCTCCCTACCTATATAAGCGAGCTCTGCCGGGCTTCGTCATTCATGAGGGCTAGCAAAGCTGCTTACCGTAAGGAGACGTTAGTGCGTTGTTAAGATAGCAGGGGAAGGAGGAGGCCTCCTTATGGCTCCTACTACATTTCAGAGAAATAGCTATTTTTTGACAGAATTGAGATAACAAAAGTTATATTTTCTTCTACTTCGTAAGAGCCATAAGGTTTAGCATCAAAATACCATCATGTAGCGCAAGCTGGCCTATGCCAGAAGAGCACAAAATTTGGATGGATCGGCTGCATTTTAAACTGAGTGATCTCAAAGAAGCGCTTGCCATGTAAGAAATGATGACCCAGTTGTATAACTGGGGGTAATGACTGCAATCATAGACCAGTACAAGTATTGCTTGGTGCCTACCACAGTCAATATACTAGCTCATAGCTGCCAAATAATATGCGGGCCTAGAGTATGAGCCCCGAAATAGAAATTATTTTGTGTCGACACATTTTGTGTCGACACATTTTGTGTCGACACATTTTGTGTCGACACATT
>SDVV010009412.1:0-16698 GCA_016164225.1 Gammarus roeselii | reverse complement strand
CTTCCTCCACATCTCTCAGATCCTGTCCTCTCACGTTGTCATATTCTTCCTTCAACGCCTGCTGGAACTCTTCGGCTCTACTTTTCACATTCAGTCCACTCACTTTCACTACCTCTCTTCCTCCTCCCACTTGTTTGATGCCTTTCCACTTCTGCTCCACTCTTAATCTGCCTTCCACCAGCAGATGGTCAGACACTCCTCCACCCTCCCCTCTCAACACTCGCACATCCAACAGCCTCCCCACCACTCTCCTCGATATCAGCACAAAATCCATCAGAGCTCTCTCCACCATTGCACCATGGGCCATCCTTACCCATGTGTACTTGTAAATATCTCGCTTCTTGAATAATAAAACACTAAAATAAAGTGTTAATTGATCTATAAAATGAATAATCATCCATCCACCCCAAGTAGCATTGAAGAACGGATGTATTTCGACAGTTACTTTGTGTTCGTTCATTTTGTTAATCCTTCGTGTAGCGTTACTTTGCTCGATATTTACAAGGTGGGCCAGATACTTCTTTGCCAGTCGGTTTATGTTTATCGGTCTGCCTCCCAGTTGTTTGAAGAGCGAGTTCATCAAGGTGAATGGGTTAATTGAGGGAGCAACTTTGTTCGCACCGCTTTCTACAAGAGTTATGATGAAGTGGGTAGGGAATGATGCTGATCTTCTCTCCTGGGTGGGAGGGTCAGCCTGGGGGGAGCGAGTCGCGGCCGCAGCCTCTCGTCGCCCGAATTTGTGCTCAGTTTGGTATTGCAGGATCTCTCTCTCAGTCTTGTCCTGGGGGCAGTCTTCGTGTCCCGTAGGGTGGCCGTTTACTTTGCAGTAAAAGCAGTGAGGTTCTTCGGATGGGCACGTCAAGGGATCGTCCCGTTTATCGTGGTCGTCATGGGAGCAGTGTGAGCATTTTTTTTTTACAGTTACCGTTACAATTTTATCTCGTGTGTCCGTATTTCTGGCATTAATAGCATCGCATCGGACGTCCTTCGAAATGTGTAACCTTGGTTTTGGCGTCAAAGAAAGGTATTATGTCTATGTAGTTAGGTGGGGTGGGACAATTGAATTTTTAAGCAGAAGGGCTGTGTGGTGGTGTTTCCTTTTGGATTGATTTTTGGTGCGATTTTCGCTTCGACTATACACATTCCTCGTATTGGACGAGTCCGGTGATGAATTCGTCGGCTTCATCACTCGGGAGACCCTCGATGTAAATCAGGCCTGAACACATGGAAAAAGTTTAGTGTGGTATGATTTTGCAAGTTTTTTCGCATTTTCTGTTTTTGGAGAGTATAGTGTCACTTTGAAGTTGTGTGTCTACTTTAATGGTGAAGCTATCGTCACCGCTGGCGGTGATGTTGAGAATTGGACGGCCAGTCATTGAGCCCAGTTCTTCTCGTAGTTTATATGGGCAAATATCCGGTCTGTCATTGACATCAAATGTCATTTGCAAGTGTTCGGGGAATTTCGGGCCGTTGTTGAGTAGGTTGTGGTCATCAAATCGTGTGTTTTGTCTCCTCTTTGTGTTTTTTGGTGTTCGGGCGTTACGAGTTCCGGTTGGGAGGAGAGCGATGTTATCGAAGAAGTCAGAGGCGGAAGCACACGTACAGGTTACGGGTTCCCTGGCCTTTATCCTCTCCATCAGCTATTCCAGTCAGGTATTCTTAGTTGCACAAAGGTTCTCGAGTTTAATGAGATGTTCGCCGTCTTCACTGGAGGGCGCCGAGCCGTCCTCAGTCTCCAGCTCGGGAAGGCCTATCATTTTGATTATCTTGCCCTGGGTATTCTTCATTCCGGTTATATTCGCGTCCAGCTTCCAGACGCGTTCATCTGTGTCGTCGATTACGACCTGAGTCAGGTCTCCTGTCGATGAGGAACTTCTGAGAGGCTCGTCGTTCTTTCTTGCAGACTTGTTTGAGTGCGACGCTCTGGAGGGGCCGTTAGCTTCTCTCCGATAGGGCATGGTCTTGCCCATTGATCCCTGGCTTCTACCCGGGGTTCTGGGTAATGAAGGTGGGGCCTTCTTTACATTTATTTCTGTTGTATATACGAGTATATACACTGACTTAATTGCTCTTGAAACTAGCCTGAATTTTTAATATATATATTTTTTACAAATTTTCTGTTGCTTTTTTCAATTTCAATTCGTTTCGATTCTAAATTACAAACCACGGCGCCAGTGGAGGGCTCACTTCTTTGTGCACCACGGGGGGGGGGATGTAGCTACAAACTGAAAGGGGGGACGGTGGAGGGATCTTCTAACTCAAAACGTATTTACACAAAGGGACAAATGAATATTGATGGATAACGAGGACACCACGGAAAGGCGGGTGAGCCTGGAATACCCCCAGGGGGTAACCCTCTGTGGTCCCTAATTGCTCTCGCTCTGAAGAGATGATGTCGATCTCTCCAATTTAGTTGAAAACTTTAACCTTTACGAGCCGATATTCGTTTTGGAGCGATATTCGGCTTAGAGCAGTGACCGGTTCTTATTTTGATACAGCAAAAAAAGTTTCGATACCCTGGAAACTTGTTAACTTTGGAGCTTAGACGCGAAGAACAGTATGCGATGTTAATTTCAAACTCAGTTAGTTGTTTGTCATTGATTACGATACTGCCTCTGCGCAAAGCTTTTTTTTTCGAGTATGGTTCATGCGGTCGTGGGCGGTTACGACGATTCCTCCCGGGATTTCGTCAATTTTGTTTTATGTACTATTCTATAGATCCAACCCACCAAGTACAGATGGGGGGAAGGGATAGCTGCTCTTGCGTCTCTCCAACGTTTAGCCTAAGAGCCATTGGGTGTTGGTTCTGGGTGACACTTTTTTAGTGTCTATGCGAAATTTTCAGCCAAGTCGGCTTCCTTCATGTTTGCACTCGGCCAGGGGGTTCGGCTTGTGTGGGGAACGGCTAAAACGCATGCGAGGACATGCGGGTCACGGCAGGGTGGGGCAGATTAAAATACATTATGTGCAGCCTTCACAACATAAACTAATAAGGGCTCGGCGTTTCGGAATCAGATGCGGCAATGGTGCCTTGGTGTGCATACCACAAGCTATACATTTTCTTTCTGACTTTGACCACCATGATAGTGAAAGTAGGGTGTGTGTAATTTGTTGAGTACTATGAGGAGCATGGTAAAGCCTAGACAAGAGACAAGTTATACAAGTGTCCAACAAGACAAAAGTTGTAAATGAGGTACATATGAGTAAAGTTTAATTAAGAAAGGATAGAGAAGGAGAGATAGCAAAGGAAGAAGAGCAAAGGAGTTTGAAGAGAAATCAGGAGTTTCCTCTCCTACTATCTCGCCAAGGTGGGCCGTGGGCCAGTCAGTTGCCCTTGAACCAGTCAGTTGCCAAGGAGTAGGATTAAAGCCAAAAAACACTGAATGAACTATAAAAAGGCCACAGCCCAACCACGCCGAAGAAGATGTGCAGAGCTCAACTCACCATGAATACGCATTTGCAGATCTGAGGGGGGGAGACGATTACACTTGTTAGTTAGTGCATGTGTGAGGAGGATGATGGAGGCAATAGATGGGGATTTATTGAGTTAACACAGTGTAAGCTGAGCAGCGCTAAGCAATGATATAGAACATCAATATACACAAAACGCTGTAACAAAATACTGTGCTACGCACAGATCAAATCTGCACGAGGTGGTCACCACAATACCAACGAAAACAGCAGTGCAAAAAAAATAGAATGCCACGTTTCACTACGAATTGTAATCTCATACTGTACATAGCTGTGCCGTTCAGTCACAAATAAAGTCTAATAAAATACCAAAATACCCTTAGTCAAGGCTGAGTCACAGAATACCCGGATATACAACTTAGTAGAGATGAATCACTCAAACCGACTCACTCTTTCAATTCCAGAGCAGCAGCGACAGCGGCGGCCCTTTTACGGCCCCTCTTGGGAGTGATGGGGTGATCAGAGTCTGGAGAGGAGGGAGGAGAATGGTCCAGGTCGAGAGCAGCACTGCCCCGAGAACCCCCCGCCCACCGTCCCCTCTTACCGCCTCCCCCGCCTCCGTCACGAGTGCCCCGCTTGGCCCGACGCCCTCCGCCACGCTCGCTGCCTGATCTGCTACACCAGGACGAAGGCAGCATAAGAAGTAAGTAAGCAGGTAATAAGCAGGTTGCGCTACCAGCAATGACGAAGACGGGATATAAACTATTTAAGAATAGATGAAAGACTGATACAGACATTGGGCCGAATCCTCCAGGAGGAGGGTGACCGACGGCGGGGCATACCTCAGACTCCTTTCATGCGATTACACTCATACAAACTTAGCCCTTTTGCACTAAAGGGTGATGCCGGGAGACCATGCATCACACACTCGGCCGGGAGTTGAAAGACGAATATATTATGAGTTAAAGGCTGGAACAAGGCCAGAGATGTCTTTTATGGAAAATGCGCATACAAGAAAAGTCATGAGCTAAAAAAAAATTTTGATCCACAGATAGTGCAAGAAGACACATCCTTCCAGTGTGGCAACTGAGAAGGCTAATTGTTAGTTCATATTCACAAATAAGAAAGATTTCTAACGCGCTGGAGACAGCGTCTTTCTAGCACTAAACGTCAAACCAGCACCAAGTGCTGCATCAAGTTACAGACAATTTTTTCGTAGGATTAGAGCTATGTTTACTACTGCGTCAAGTCAGTGTCTTTTACGTGGCGGATAATGCCAAAGGTATGCACGGGTGGGGGCCACAGAGGGTCCAGGAACACCTCAGGTGCTGAGGTTATACAGGCCCCAGCACTCCCCTGGTGGCAGCAGGGAGTATTAAACTCAACATACCCTGCTCCTGCTCCAAAGCACCTTGGATTTGCCGTCGTCCTGAAGGTGCCTTTACAACTGTTGAAGGGGAAGCTGAAGAAGCGACGGGAAACAGAGATCCCATGCATGAAATCTACACTCGGTGTTGTAAATTTGACGCATAATAATAGCGGGAAGCACTTCTAGGAAAAGATTGCATGACAGGAAGAGTGCAACTTGACTGCTATTACTGTCAGCGCACGAAAGGAAAAAAAGGTTGAAACAATAAGTGTGTGTTGCCGCGTGCGGGGTATTGGGCGAGTTGTTTCCAAGGAATTTGAGATGAGTTGCAGATTATTTAATTAAACATAAGATGAATATGAGGCAAATAAAAAAACAATATTTCAGTATCGAGGAGAGAAGGAAGGATAGCAAAAGATGAAGAAGAGGAATAGATTAGAGTGACGAGGTTTTCTAGCGAGATGGAACCATCGTCCATCTGGCACCGAACGTCAAACCAGCGAACAGCGCTGCATCAAGTTAGTCATTTTTTCATTGAATGTTAGTTACGTTTACTGTACGTCAAGTCAATGTCCTTTACGTGACGAACGTCAATGGTACGGGTGCCACAGGAAGCAGAAGAACTCCTAAGGTGCTGAGGCCATATAGTCCCAGCACTGCCCAAGTGACAGTGAAGAGGATTGACACTACCTTCCCTGCTTCAGAGCACCAAGGATTCGCAGTCGTCCTTATGGTGCCGGGGGCAATGCGCCCCAACACCTACTGAGGGCGAAGATAAAGGAGACCGAAAACGTACGTCCCATGCATTAGACCTACACTCAGTGTAGGTAATTTCACGTGAGAGAATAGCAAGAATGGGAAGAAGAAAGATGAGGAGTCCTAGGAAAGGAGAAAAGGAAATTAGAACTAAACTTACCCCTCGCAGGACCGTATCGCCATATATGTTTTTTCCAAAATAACTTTTTCACTACTAAGCGCACGCACGCAAAAGAAAGATATACCAGTCGATTTATCTTGCAAATGCGGTTCTTTCGAGCTAGCTATATGAAAGTTACATAGAAGGTAAAATTACAGGCTGTGGAGTCCAAAAATCACCTTCGGTGATGATTTATTCTCTCCAAAATTTTTGGAATTGATTAAATAAAATTGATCGGCTTCAAAACTATTAGTCGTACACAGCTCCCAAACACATCGCTGAATTTGTAGTAGAATAGCGCTTCCTTTGCTGCTTATTCATTTAGATCTAAGTAGGCATTTATACCACATCGTCGACATTTTCGATCGAAAATATACATTTTGTCTATTTTTTGTCATGAATCAGGAATTTGAATCAAAAGTACTAACTTGAAGCAAAAACTCTAGTTGAATCAATTGTAGCTTGTTTTCTTATGAATAAAACGGAACAAACCACATCATTCCAACTACTATAGTAGTCGAACTACATGCGAAGGCGCTAACACTATATTTGAAAGTCATCATATTTTTAACCCAAATTTCACATTTTACTACACTTTTGCTAATATTTCAAAAACTATAAGAGAAAAAATACTAAAACATTGTATATTTTTGCTCCCCAGTCATTCTTTATCGAACCAGCACTATTCCAGCCTTGAGAAAGATTTGGGCACTTATAAGCTATTAGGGCTAAGAAATGAGTAAATTTCTACATATTATGGCTAAAAATGTTGAAAAAAATTATTTTGACATTTTTTGATTATTTTCTAATTTTATATCAACTTGTAGCCGGGGCGTTAGAATCTTGCTACCGTATCCACCACGTGTCGTTGGACGCGACTAAAAGAGCGCCCCGTAGCCGGGAGTAGGATCATGCTACCGTAACCCCTGTGTGTCGTAAAAGGCGTCTAAAAAGGGACGGAGCGAAGGGGCTAGGAATTCCGTTCTCTGTAAAACCCTTCCTCAAAGACAGCTAGATGAGCGGGAGGAGGAGTGGCTCACGCCTGTACGAACCCTATTGTTAGGGTTGCTGAATGTGCGTGGCTGTAGTACGAATGAGGTAAAGAGGAGAGAGATTAGTGAGATATATGTGACAAGGAAGTTTGATATGTTGGCGCTGAGGGAGACGACATTGAAAGGTAAGGGCGAATGTGAGTCTGGTGTGGTGAGTGGAAGAAAGTCTGGTGTGGAGGATGGTTGGGCACGAGAAGGTGTGGTCCTGACATTGAGTGATCGGTTAGCTCGTAGCGCTACCGAATGGAAGGAGGTGTCCTCAAGATTGATGTGGGTGAAAGTTAAGTTAGGCGTAGAAAGATGGGCATTTGTGAGTGCTTACGGACCTGGCAGCGAGATGAGAGAAGAGGGAGTAATTCTGGACTGACCTGAGTGAGTGTATTGAGAGTTTTGGAGGTCATTGCAATGTGTTTAGTTGTACTGGGTGACCTTAAAGCGAGAGTGTGTGATGTAATGGTGGAGAATGGGATAGGAAGGTGTGGCGTTCCCGGTAGTAATGACAGCGGAGAAAACCTGATAGGGCTGTGTATGGAGCAGGAGTTGGTGGTTGGGAAAAGTTTGTTCAAGAAGCGAGATATCCACAAGTACACATGGGTAGGGATGGCCCGTGGTGCAGTGGTGGAGAGAGCACTGATGGATTTTGTGCTGATATCGAGGAGAGTGGTGGGGAGACTGTTGGATGTGCGGGTGTTGAGAGGGGAGGGTGGAGGAGTGTCTGACCATCTGCTGGTGGAAGGTAGATTAAGAGTGGAGCAGAAGTGAAAGAGCAACAAACGAGTGGGAGGAGGAAGAGAGGTAGTGAAAGTGAGTGGACTGGATGTGAGAAGTAGAGTTGAGGAGTTCCAGCAGGCGTTCAGGGAAGAATATGACAACGTGAGAGGACAGGACCTGAGAGATGTGGAGGAAGAATGGGAGACGTTACGGGATGCGTTGCTGAGATGTGCGAAGAAGGTGTGTGGTGCGCGCCGTGTGGGCGGGTGCAGTAGGAATGATTGCGAGTGGTGGAACGAGGAGGTCAAACTGGCGGTGGCACGGAAAAGAGGAGCGTTTGAGGAGTGGTTGCTGGTGAAGTCGGTGGTGGCTTATGAAAGCCACAAAGAGAGGAGAGACAAGGTGAAGCGGGTGGTGAGAAGAGCCAAAAGGGACGCTGATGCCAGGAGGGACAGACGGTTGTGCCAGAATTTTGAGAACAAAAAGACATTTTGGAAGGGAGCGAAGAGGGTGAGAAAGGGAGACTTAAAAGGAGGAAGTGCTGGAAGATGAAAACGGCCAGTTGAGTGTTGTTGGAAAGTGGTTATGTACGGAAGAGGTGGGCCGAGGATTATGATGAGTTGTTGAATGTCGAGGATGACAGAGAGGCTGACATTGTTGCTGTGGGTGGTGGTGCTCGGATGCCAGTTTTGGGAGGGGAGAAAGACTTGTGGCGGACATTACCAGGGAGGAGGTGCAGGAGGCGATGGAGGTGATGAAAGCAGGGAAAGCCCATGGTTTGGATGGCGTTGCGAACGAGTGCATGAAGAAGGGTGGAGTAACGATTGTCGAATGGTTGGTGAGGTTACTGAACTTGTGTTTTGTGGCAGGCGTGGTACCGATTGAGTGACGTAGTGCCTGCATCCAAATGGATGCTGCAAATCGAGAGGTATCAGTCTGTTATGTGTGGTTGGTAAGTTGTACGGGAGAGTGCTGATCAAAAGGATTAGACTGTACGGACGGCGTGATTGGAGAGAAACAGTGTGAATTTAGAAGTGGTAGAGGGTGTGCTGGTCACATTTTTGCAGTGAGACAGGTCTGTGAGAAGTACTTTGCCAAATGAAAGGATGTGTTTTGGGCCTTCATGGATCTGGAGAAGGCATACGACAGGATTGACAGGGAAGCGCTGTGGAGGGTGTTGCGTTTGTATGGAGTGGGCGGACATCTGTTGAAAGCGATGAAGAGTTTCTATGTTGGCAGCCGAGCATGTGTCAGAGTGGGAAGCGAGGTGAGTGATTGGTTCACAGTGAAAGTGGGACTGAGACGAGGCTGCGTGATGTCTCCCTGGCTGTTCAACCTGTAAATGGATGGAGTGGTCGTAGAGGTTTGATTTGATTTGGGCCTCATTTCCACCAGAGCCTCAACGTGAGTCATAATAGGCTACCCCGTAGGGCGCGACCGTCGTTGATTCAGGTAAGTCCGCACGGCCTCGCGTGCGAAAATATTAGTTTTGTTAAGATGGTCAGTACATAGTTTAATTGTGGCATATTCGCGTACTAGCGCGTACGAGAGAGTATAGAGTTAATGCATATCTTCGTAAAATGTGTTGTTGTCTCTGTGCGTAATGAGGTGGAGGGATCACCTCATTTGCACAGGTGTTTGAGGTTTAGACAGCTTCGTATAGTCCGGTGTGTATTCCGAAAGCGATAAGCATTTTACGGTAGGCTGGGTCCGTGAGTAGGCTTTGTAGGTTGCACGGGGGATCTAGAAACGCTCGTAAGTGTTTCACGCTGATAGCCACTTGGTGGCAACAGGGGCAAGGTGGCGCGTTTGGTCCTATGTCGACATCCATCAGGTCGGAGAGGTGAACGCGAGTGTGTTGGGTCGTGGCTTGGAACTGCTGGAAGCGAATGGGCGGAGTTGGCAGTTGAGCTAGCTGCTATTTGCTGATGATACGGCCCTAGTTGCGGATCTAGAGGAGAAGCTATGTAGGCTAGTGTCTGAATTTGGTTGAGTGTGTGAGAGGGGGAAGCTTCGAGTGAACATGGGTATGAGTAAAGTAATGAGATGCTCGACGACTGTCGATACGAGCAAAATTAGTGTCCCCCTAAATAGAGAGCTCTCGGAGGAAGTTCAGTGTTTTAAATATCTGGGCTCCCATGTGGAGATAACTGAACTAGTGGAAACTGAAGTGAAGGCATGAGTGAAGGAGTGTCAAGTGTTGGGTGCACTGAAGAGTGTAATGAGCTGTAGGACGTTGGGGATGGAAGCAAAGAGAGGGCTGTACGAGAGTGTTGTAGTCCCAACTGTGCTCTACGGAGCTGAGACTTTGAGGGTGAGAGCAGAGGAGAGAAGAAGGTTGAATGTTTTTGAGATGAAATGTTTGAGGAGCATGGCAGGAGTAACGCTGAGAGACCGAATCACCAAAGACGTGGTTCGAATCAGAACAGGGATAGTGAAGAAGTTGGAGGACTGAGTGGATTCGCGTGTTCAGAGATGGTTCGGGCATATGGAGAGGATGGATGAAGGGAGATAGGTGAAAAGGGTGATAAATGCGGAGGCGAGTGATCGCAGGCCTAGAGGTAAACCGAAGTTTGGGTGGATGGATGGTGTGAAGCAGGCGTTAGGAAGTAGAGACATGAATGTGGAGGTGGCGAGAGAGTGTCTGTATCTTTATTCAAATAGTTTGTGTGGCGGGGAGATTGGGCTTCTCCCCCCTCTGTGTCTGCCTAACCTAGCCACCCCCCTAACTAGGGGGAAACGGCTGTATGTCTATACATATACATTGTGTTAAATGTCTGGGGGGGGGACAAAATCTAAAAATATTGACTTTACAACGGAAATAGACTTTTAGTGACTTTCTGGCACCTTTCTGTAGAAATAGTGCCTCTTAGTGACTTGACCCAAAAAATAGACTTACTTAAAAGTGCGCCCTAGCATGAGCCCTGAATAGACTGGAAGCGTGATACCATGCATTAGATTTACATTCGGTGCAGCTTATCTCACGCATGAGAACAACAAGAATGGAGAAAAGAGGACGCGAGTCGTGAAACAAGGTTGCACAAGAGAGCGCAACTTGGCTGTTATTAGACACCCGAGAGGATAACAATTTACACCGTAGTGGGAGAGTTGTTAGGAGGCTAAGGAATAAGTTTAAATACAAGTAAACTATACATAAAATGCAAATGAGGCTAATCTCTCCAACACTTGTCGAAACAACTTCTTCAATCTACTGCCAGTGCGTATCATTCGTAAATAGCAACTGACTCAATGCCACCTCCGCCAGTTTGTTCAAAACACTCGCATTCACCTCCATGTTGAGATGGAACGGCTAGGGAGACGCAACTCAACCTTTTCTCAGTCCCATTTTCCCTGGGAACCATGCTCTCACCTTGCTTCCTACTCTGACACATGCTTAGCTGCCAACAGTGCAACTGTGGCGCTGCCCTGCCGGTAGCATACATCTCATAGACCACAAGTATCCTCGAAGGATACACCGCTGCATAAGATACAGACTGCGGTATCTTTGAAGATACATCTGTTCAGGATGCAGACACTAGGCAACCAACAGGCCGCTCGGCTCAGTAGAGACCACTGAGATGGCGGGACCATTGTTGCAACAACATCGTACGAGGACAGGCGCCTTACCAGCCAGACTTGCGAGGTCAGCGCTGCTCCTGGCAAAAACAAGGCAGGCTGGCTATGCCGCGTCGAGCCATCGACTAGTCTCACATGATCAAGGTAATGCTCTGGATTGTTTCAGGCGTGACATGGTGGGCACGGTCGTGAGGCCGGCGTGAAACCGTTTCGTTATGCCTACACAGGTTAGAAGTCCCTTAGCAACATGCCACCAGCGCATGACCGGCAGAGGTTTTCTTTATTCCTGCTCAAAGGAACTGCGACGTTGGGGCCCGACCTAGCCCCAGGCAAGTGGTGGGCGATGACGTCAGTATAGCGAACAATAAAAGGCACTGGTGACGAATGACTAGGGTTCAGAGTAATCAGTCCCGATGTGAAGCGCACAACGTCGTAGTCCAGTGGCCACCAACCTATGTTAGAGCCCTCCGCGCCTGTCCCTGAGCCCAAGTAGTGAACTTATATTAAATTGAACAAACTCCAGTTCATTAGAGAAATAGTTTCATCATTTAAGTGTGACATAAGCGAATCGCGCTACATATCTCTAGACAAAAGAAAATTAAATAAGAACGTTCGGTGGTCGGTTCGTCGAATAGCGTTATAGGCATCGGCGATCGTCACCTGGCTTTTCTTCGACGAGCGTCATCGGCCATCGGCGATCGTCACCGGGGTTTTCCCCTGGCCGTTTTCTCCGCGCGCCTTGCCAGGCGCAAGGGAGTCTGTCCGACATCATCTCCAAGGACCCAGAGCAAGGGTCCCTCCATCTGTTTATTGGCATACGTGCCGCCTTACTGTGTTTATTAGCATACGTGCCGCCTTACTGTGTTTATTGGCATACGTGCCGCCATACTGCATTTTATTGGCATACGTGCCATTTTTGCCCATTTCTAGGGTGCAGGTGTTATTCGGTTTCTGATTATTTGTAACCATAGGTGTGTCTCCTTTTTTTTTTCTACAATATAAGCGGTAGTTTTGCATAGTACCGTGCGGTCTACATGAGAGTGTCACGTGTGCGTGTCGAGGAGGTTCATCTCCTTTGGGATTTCCTTTTTGCTAAGAAATATATTTAAGCTTCAACTTACAGTTTGTTTTAAATGTCCCTCCTCCCACACACCCTTTTATTTTTTTTGCTTCGTTGCGTTGCATGGAAAAAGACTGGACTACTGGTAGTTTATTTTGTCAATCAAGTCAAGCCAACTCCTGAGTGAGTAAAGGGGTGAGTGTCATTTAATTTGGTAAACACCTGAGACCTCACCTGGCTGACCGAACTCAAAATAGTGTGGTCCTTTGTCGTAGATAAGTCCATATAAACGAGTGAGGGGCCACACAACTCTGGACCGCTCATAACTAATTCGCGTGTTTCGGGCACGTGGAGATGATGGACGAAGGGAGATTGGTGAAAAGGGTGATGAATGCGGAGGCGAGTGGTCGCAGGCCTAGAGGTACACCAAAGTTTGGGTGGAAGGAAGAAGGAGAGAAATGAATGTGGAAGTAGCGAGTGAGCGTGCATTGAACAGGCGTGAGTGATGTGCTTTCCCGCTCTTGGCATCCCGTTTTCGGGATGGTAGTGGGTGGGGGGGCCTGGCCATCATGACGCGGCGGGGGTGAACCAGTGAAAACTGTCGGGCCCCGCTGCCGACAACGTATCCTCGTACTGCACTCGTGACCCGGAGTGCATGTTGCGGGGTTACCGGCCGGACCCTTCAGCACAAAAGAGCCAAGTTGGGTGAGTGAGAGCGTATGAGGGTGTGAGGTGCACCTTGCCGTTGGCCACCCTCCTTTCTGGGTGATGCGGCCTAGTGTCTGTGTCTGTATCTGTATATCAACCTATTTATTTTTTAGAGCATTAAAGCAAATATTATTACCATTTACATAAGTCTGGTCTTGAAAATTCAATAAAATGCCTATTACATTATTCCCTATCTTTCATGAACAAACCCTGTAAGTCAACTTTGCAAAAAAAATCTATACAAGTTGGTTTGTGTCCCATCACTTTAACTCTAACAGTTTTCTTTCAATATCGTGTTTTATATGCCCACCCAGCACGCATTTACAAAAATATGCCGGTCCTGCGAGGGTTAAGATGCAAATGAGGTAAATAAAATTCAAGCAAATTCAGGAAGGGGAGAAAAGGAGAGAGAGTGATATGAAATAAGGGAGTTCACCCCTGCAGTTGGGCTGTGACTCCATGCGGTTTCTCAACCTAAGGGAGGCCTTTTTTTCAAGATTCACAGAGATACTCCTTTAATTCCACCTCGAGCTTAAAGATGTCCACCGCCCCAACATGCAGTATATGCTCCTTCAAGTTTCCGGTCTCATCTTTGTTTGAGGCCGACGTGACGCTGAGGAATAGGATCAATAAGGACGTTGTTCGAATAAGAGCGGGGATGGTGAGGAAGTTGGAGGACAGAGAAGAGACCCGTGTTATGACAGGGCTTGATCATATGATGAGGATGATAGATTGGTGGGAAAAGGTATGAAAGTTGAGGTGAATGGACGGAGGATAAGAAAAAGACTGAAGTTTGGGTCTATGGATTTCGTGACGAAGGCTTTAAGGAGAGAACTCGGTGTGGAGGTTGTGAAAGAGTAATGGAAAGGCGTCAGTAGAGAATGATTGTGATTGGATGAGTTTAGACGCAGGCCTAATGCACTTTACGCCTTTAGCGATTCTTTGAGAAACTAAATTGACGTGGATGCGGGCTGGTGCGACAATTATAACGCAGCAGGGGTGAACAAAAGAACGCTGTTGGGCCCTGTTGCTGACATTGATCTTGGACAGCACTCCTTAACAGAAATGTGTTTTGGGGTTAATGGCGGACCCATCAGCGCTTAGTTTAGACAAGTGTGTGAGTATGAGAGGAGTGAGGTGCGTTTGCCGTTAGCCACCCTCCTTCTGTGGATTCAGCTTTGCGTCTGTGTCTGTAACCTCGACCAGCTGACATACAATTTCCCGATCATTGAGCCCATTTTTGCTACCCATCAATCTTCCTTACCTGCTGTCACACAACCCACCTGCCCCGCTTATTGACCACAGGCGCAGTCTCTGTTGCCGTCACCACAGCGAAGTCAGCCAACGTAGGAGTGAATGGATCGTTCTTCTTCACCGCTGTCGATGAGATATTGGCGGTGTACGACACCTTCAACTTCAGCTCCTCACCGTCATCATCATCATCGTCCACTTCCATCTTCTCCTCCTTCTTAGCGACTGGCGCGACCCCGCTGCTGACCACCGTGGCAGTCGTGCTGCTGCCGTCCTTACCCCCACCCGTCTGAATTTTAATCTTGGTTGCTGGTACCTTGGTCTCAACGACCGCCGTAGCCGTTACCCCACTACCACCTCCCGACGCAGAGTCACCGGCCCCAGCACCCGCTGCAGTGGAGGGCGTCGAGCCGGCCGAAGATGAGTTGGTGGCACTCAGGTTCTTTTCCTGACAGATGTTGAGGACGAGGTTGTCAGAAGATGAGCTCGAGGAGGACGACGAGGCGGCGTCATCACTCGAGGAGCTAGTGCGCCCAACTGCGCCTCGCCGCAAGCCTGGCCCCTTGCTGCTGCTGTCGGCGGCCACTGCAACAAAACACACGCTTATTACACATGCCAAGGACAGCAATAACACCGTTTAGCGTTTAACGTATATATCGCAATTACAACACATGATTATACACACACATGATAAGATTAAATTTGAGCAACAGGGCTTTCTAAATACAAACAAAAAGCCAACTATAACATTACCTATTAACAAAATGTTTCATAAATATTAATAATTCAAACAACCCTTTCAAGATTCTGTGACAAGTTGAACGAACGACATTTATATCATTTACAGTTTTAGGACCGTAGTAAAGGCCATTTCTTGCTCACATATGAGAACAACTCTGTGTGCACAGTCATAAGTAGTTTGCACAAAAAAAACTGTATGCTCAGAAGAAGCGAGAAGCTCACCAGATGAGTCTGTCCTAGTGTTATTGACCCAGGTATGGCATAAGTTAACAATACTTTGCCCTAATCAGAGTTCCATGCAGTTAGCTAGCGAAGTGCAACTACAAGAGCACAAAGAAAAGAATGACAAATAATTTAGGGTGAGCGTTTTCTTAGCGATTGAAGACCTAGTAGCACATGATAATATCAGTACAGTTGTCTTCAATACATGTCAATGAAGACAGCAAAGGCCATGGAAAACACTTCAGATGCTCACCCGTGGTTGTGGAGTTCTGTGTCGTGGTGGAGCTGCCCTCAGACTTGACAGAGGCCGGTGTTACGGTCACAGACCCTGGCAAGGAAACCACAGCCACGGCAGCCGTCGACGACAACGCACTGCCGGACACCAAAGAAGCTGTTGACGTCACAGCCGAAACACGCGTCAACGACGACGTAACGCCAGCCGCGGACGACGTAACCGCGTTGACCAACACCGAAGCAGCTAGGCCGGAAGACGTGGTAGAGCAGGAAGAAACAGATATAGTGGATGCCGTAGCAGCAGCAGCAGCGGTGGTAGTGATAACACTTGCCGATGCTGCACTACTCGACAGGGAAGGTCGTTTAAGCGTGAACGTATTGGAAGATGAGCCGCTACCACCACCAGAAGTGCTGCTTTCAGATTTACTATTAGCACTAGTAATACCACTACTACTGCTGCTGCTGCTCACTGAACTACTAACGGCAGAGCTGACACTCTTACTGCTGCTGCTGGTACTGCTAGTGACTGTGGTCAAAGACGACGATGACTTGGGTGTAGTTGTGACAGATGGAGGACTACCACCACTGCTAGACGTGGTGGAAGGAACAGTCACTCTGCCCGCAATAACGACGCTAGCCTGACGCATTCTCTCCACACTAGACGACGACGATGAAGCCGACGTTGTTGTAGTTGTGGGGCTGGTGCTGGGTGTTGTTGCGACAGCGGTAGACTGCTGCGACGTACTCCCGGTGATGCGGGTGCTGGCGTGAAGCAGTGGTCGCGGGGCGCTGCGACGACGACTACTACTGCTGCTGCTCCCTGTTGAGCTTTTACTACCGGTCTCACTTCCTCGCACTCTGCTTCTATAAGACGATGACGTTAAGGATTCTCCTCTGGACCCACCCTCTCCACCTACGGAATTGATCGTATTACTGTTAGTAGAACTTCCACCACTCGAGTTAGTTGACGATCGCACCGAACCACCAACACTATTATTAATTCCACCAGTAGTCCGGTCAGCACCGCTGCTGCTGCTACCTACACCAGCACTCGCTCCACCAACACTACTGCTACTGCTGCTTATTTGGGAGCTACTATTACCAACACAACTACTTCCAGGAGCATCGATGGTGTGGCTACTACTGCTGTTAGCAGTGTGAAGGCCACTGATGGTGCCACTGCTTGAGGAGGCGCCGTGGTCGGCTTCAAGAAGGGGTTTGTTGTGGGGGTGTTGGGGCGGTCGGTAGGGGGGAATAGTCTTTACATTGGTTCCTTTTTTGCCGTCCTCCTTCTGAAACAATCATTTAAGTTTTAAAACAGCTACCCGTGCATGTCATATGAGTAGCAACTTGAATGTCATGTTGGATAGTAAGTGAAACATCTCTCAGAGTAGCTATTAGCACTTAAAAACATATATACGTGGCTATATGTATATATTTATATATA
>SDVV010009411.1:0-16718 GCA_016164225.1 Gammarus roeselii | reverse complement strand
TATATATATGTAATGTTTCAGATGTAGCTATATAAGGATGCATAGATACATAAGTATGTGATTGCAGAAAGGCATTAAGGGACCCAGGTTTGGACGGAGTTGCGAGAGCGGAGGAAGAAAGGTATGATTTCGGGGAAAAAGTTGACCGTGAATGAATGTGTTTTTGACTAGGCCAGATGCGCTTTTCTGGCTTTGGCGTTTTGTTGAGAAATGCGATGGTCGTAACACAGCAGGGGAAATCGAGCGAAAATTGTCAGGTCCTGCTGCTGACACTGATCTCGGACTGCACTCTTCTCCCAAAGTGTGTTGTGGGATCCTGGTCGCACCCGGCCGGACACTTTGGCACTAAAAAAGGGTAATGTGTTCGTATGGGTTTTTAATATATATTTATAATGTATTTGGATAATAAGTGTTGTTGTATTAATGTTGGCCTTTACAATATTTCAGGTGCAAGAATTTGGTGTGACAGAAGTGCGTGAACTAAAACCCAACGGTGAAAAAATTGCTGTAACTGAAGAGAACAAAATGGAATATGTCAATCTGGTGTGCCAGATGAAAATGACTGGAGCCATCAGAAAACAGTGAGTAACTACAGTATGCTACTGTCATCCAGTGGGTATCTGCTGAAATGTTTTTTGAACAATTTGCATTCATTCGACATAAAACTGTTGGTAGGTGAGCAAGAAATGCAATCTCTGTAGTTTGAAACTTGATTGAAAGTATCATTGAGACATTGTCTACCAACTCGAATGAATAGATCTAATTAGTGGATCCCGACGGTCGAATAAGAGCGTGCTCCTAAACACCACCACGTATTTCAGCATTTCTTCCTAGGCTTTGTGCATGCTACTTATCTCATCCACAGTTGTCCAGTTCTCAAACTAAACCCACATCAGCTGCACTGGACTCGCCTTACTGTAGCAGTATAGTAAGACACGTTTTCTCCAGTCCACTGACAGTACCTCCTATCGACGCAACGTTTCCACCTGATCTCGACGGAAACCTCTGAAGTCCGTTAAGACAGCATACATAATGTACACCTACTATTTGGCCAGTGCCTTCATTTTGTTTACCATCATTTGGCATTCAGTCGGCTAGCTGTCAGCCTTGTGACTTGACGCCACTGTAGTTTTAACACCTTGCTGCCTCCTGCTTAGAGGTACCTCGAGTTAGGACCCTTGGTGTTATAATGCTCTTAATTCAGATGACACCTGCCGGCCTTTTACCGGTCTATTCTCACCCATTACAGGCCGCTGATATGACTATCGGACCAGCAAAGTGTTCCTGAAGTGATTTATTCTTGAGGCAGGAGTATGTACCATCGACCTTTGCTGGATCCGCTGTTATATGCCGACATGAGTGCTAGAGCCTAACACCGTTGAACGCCACTGTTGAGTGCTATTATTCTGCTAGTGCAAGATGCCTGGTGTATTACAGGACCGCTTGTTCACACGTTCAGTGACGTTCGGGAGGGGTGGCGGTGTAGTTTTTCCGTCCCCACCCTGTACCCTGCCCGTCTTTAATTTCAAAACGTGCTGCCACCCATGAGGGAGGTGGTCACCTCCCATCGTGAGGCTTACAATGGCGGCGTCTGTGGCCCCGGCTCTACACAAACCTAAGTCCCTCAACCTACCTTGTTTCTTGTAATCGCCTGTGGGAAGAGCGTCGTGTGTGTGCCTATGCGTGCTGACGAGGACGCAGCCTGTAGGCTGCTCGGGGTCCCTGGCCCACCAACACAGCAAAGGCACTGCACTGTTTGTATCTTAACCGGCGCGTTCGCTCCACTCTCATCGAATCGGTGAGCGTGCTAGCTAACGAGCTTTTTATCTCGCTATGGAGCGACATACTTGCGCCGCAATACTGCTTCAAGACTATGAGCCTTATCAACAACAGTACCAACGTTCTCGATGAACGACTCTTTGCGGCCAAGAAGAAAATATGCCCACCTATTTTCCCTACGCATAGCAACTTACTGACCTCGCTGAACATCAATCGCAAGGCCATCAAGCCTTCATTTTCTTACCGAATTCCTAAAATGAACACACCAACGTGGATGATCGACCCACCGCTAGTCAACATAGATTTGCTAGTGTACTATAGAGCTACAACTCCATTACGTACCGCCGAGAATTTTCGAGACTACTTGAGGAACAATGCTCAGAGCACCACCATATATACACACTGACGGGCCAGAAACAGCGGACGGAGTTTGAGCTGCCACTGTGTGCGAAGGGACCATACTTTCGGTAACCCTACCCCAGAGGCCTCTATATTCATCGCAGAGCTGCACGCACTCGAATTAGCCATCTCCATTACAAAAATAAACCGCCTCCACAAATATGTCGTATTTCCAGAGTCAGAGTGCTGTCACCCAGCTAAAACCTCCGCACTATGAACGCCCTGCTCTCCGTAAAATGCAACCCGACCTATTCACTATGTCCGAGACTGATCAAGCGGTCGAATTCTGCTGCATCCCTGGACACGTGTGAATAAGAGGAAACTAGTTTGCAGATCCTCTTGCTAAACTAGCGTCTACCCATTAAGAACAACTCATCACTATACATTACCGAGACTGGTTCCCAATCTTCAACTCGCGTATAACATCTCGATTGAACAACTTGTGGCAACAGAGGGGACAAAAGATGCATGCAGCTGAACCCTCCGTAGGAGAAAGGGAAACTAAGTTTACAATAAAAGAGAACAAGTGTTTGTCAACCGCCTTTGCACGGGACACACGTGGATAACCCACTGCTACCTGGTGGATGTAGACATGGGACCGGACGCGCCACCATGATCCTGTTGCCACCAGATGGCAATCAGTGGGAAACACTTACTTACGGACTGCAAGGCACTCGCAGCAGTCCGACGAGCCTTCTTGCCAACCGTGCTAACTACAAAGCCTGCTTACTGAAATAACCTTTTGGAAAAAAATACTCGTATTCGGAAAACATACCGGACTATATGAAGCTGTATGAAACCATCCGCGGTTAAATCCTGCCCGTTCCTGAACGTACTAGCCTGCTGTGTATCACATCTGAAGCTCCTACATGACCTCGCGCACAAAGGCGTGAGAACGAGTGCCAAATCAAATCACTGCACTTTTTCCATTGGAAAGAGAAGACTCGCTGTTATTTCTTCCCTACAAAACGTGGAGTTCAACTTTGTCCTACCACTAATCCTTGTCTCACCTGAGGTCATCGCTGCGCGTGTCTGGTTGGTGCGATGAAGTGTGGCTGAGGGACTTGGGCACACTGCCAGGAATAATTCTCTGGTGTCCACAGTTATAGAATTGGTTAGCAATGTATTAACTGCCACTGAATCCTCAACGTCAATACAGATATCAACAATAGGACTCCAACTCGCCCAGACGACATCGCCCGTCGACATTACCGGTGCTGTCTGTTTTCGGGAGGAGTGAGAACTTGTCTGTAAAGCCGTGCAACGAATTTCCTGCCTTGAGGCGGTCTTCTCCCTGCAACGCTTCATGAATTAGATGCTCACGCCATGCGGTCTTCTCCCTTGACCGTATCTCCATACACTCCCGCTAATCTACGTGGGATCAAAGTAATCGGGAGTAAAATCTGCCGTTCCTGAATTGTGGCCCAGCACCCCTCACTCGCTCATGATTGAACCTGATATCATTTGGCGGATTCTAGTACTCTTGACTATGATAGACCAGCCTTGCGGGCAGGCTTAGAAAACTATTGTCATCTCTTAACTTGAACCTAACATTTTCTTGGTCGTAATTTTAGTCGACTTGGCGCATAGTGTGCTTATCGTCGGCCGGCTTCTTGCTTGTAAACCATCATCTTCTGCTAACCCTTCTCCTCCCCCCTCTGTTCTCGTAAATCCACCCTCTCGCACTGTCTAAAACGAGGAATGGCTGCTGGCTACCTTATGGTGACCCAACCCAGTTGTGACGTCATGGTCACGGCGGGTGACGTGATTTTGCGCTGCCCGGATGTTTCATGCTATCCCCTATCATATCATGCACCGACGTGTTTATGATTGAGCCTGGCGCGCCGCGGCACCGCAGACACGGATCGAAAGAGGCGTTCTCTGGTCAATGATGGTACTTGAGGGCCGTTTGATGCCCGCACCTCAGCTTTGATAGATGAACCCTAACTATCACTTCTCGGCGACCACAAGTTCTCAAGGTCCACCTCCGGTGGGCGACTCTGAAGGACCGTGTTTGCTTTATGGTCAGCCAGTGCAAGAGCTGTGTAGTGAGTGTACCTGTTCGTGCATAGAGATATGTTGAATGTGGAATGGTGGTGTAAAGGGAGCCGATTTGTGCTGCCGGTGTGTTGTGCATGTTTCGGTGGGTGGGTCTATCTTGGATACAATAGGTGGCGGCAGGTATGGGCCTACTCCACAGCTCTGTTGAAAAATTGTCCCCCTCATATCAAGTCAGATGACCACGCAATTTTTGCGTAGTAGATTATGGGTCTGCTATGATTCTTTCTAAAGTCTTGTAATTGATTCCTTGGGGTGTCCGTGAGCAGTTGTGGTAACTGCCTGGATCACTTTCAATCTAGGTTTGGCTTTAGTGCAGGTGTCTTTTTTTTTGAGGTTTGCACGTCATTTCTGTGCCATTATATTTTCACTGATCGTGGTCATGGGATTGAGCGGCATGGGAGTGTTGCCGTGTGTGACTTGAGGTTGGATGCGGTATTCACCATTATCTGCTGTTAATAACGTGAGGGATGACTTCTGGTGTCCATATTCTGCAGACACATTAATTCTGGTGTCCTGCAGCCAGACTGCGACAGTTCAGGTATTGCTCGAGGTTGTCGCGTGTTCGTGTTGTCCTGTGTGATGATTGCGATGTCATCCGCGTATGAACTGATCTATGTGCTGGGTTGAGTTGGTGTGGGTAGGTCTTGCAAAAAAACTGAAAGGGAGAGGACGAAGCATTGGGCAACACCATTGAGGAATGGCATTTTATTGTAGACTGTGTGTGCATGTCTGTCATTGAGGAACTTTAGAAGCCACTTCTTATAATTAGTATGGATACGTGTCCAGTGTTTAGTTTACGAGGTCGTGTGGAAGGCCTCACTAATGTCAATAGCGCATACCAGGGTGCTTTGAGCCGCCTTCTTATCGTTCAGGCCTTCGTGGATGGTCTGTGTGATGTTGGTGAGGAGTGTGGTGGTGAAGTTATGCTCTGAAATCGTGTTGTGTATGGTAAAGTAGCACGCGGGCGTTGATTTTGTTTAGAACCAGTCACCAAAGTTTTCGAGGGATTCGGGAGTCGGCCAATAGGTCTGTATGAGGCTGGATCTGTACAGGCCTTGTTAGGTTTCAGGACGGGTATCATATTCGCGTCTTTGGTTGAGTGTTCTGTAAAATGAACTCTTTAGATGTCTGTGAGTCCCGATTGTGTGTGGACCTTATGTGTTTGAGATGAATGCAAGACATGGGACTGCGCAAGACGTGCAGTCAGAGCTCTTTGCTGATGCGTTTTGGGTTTGATCGATGTAATAGGAGGCTCAATGTTTGGGTCAATCAGTTGCTAGTGTACCTGCTTGAGTATCTTCCTATTGTCTGAATGGTGTGGCATAAGAGAGTACCACACAGTTAAGCTAACTGCTTCGTGCAGAATTTCGGTAATTATCTAACTATTTGATATGGTCCTCTTTTCTTTTTATTGGCATCTGTTAGTTTCACGGGAGCACGGAGTCACGACCCTGGATCGGATGGGTGAACACCCTTATTGCCCTTCAGACTTTCCTTTCCTCCCCCCATCTTGTATTCCTTAACTTCTATGTACATGTTATGCACCTTATGTGTGGTTCAAATGTCCTTTTTCTCTTATCTCGAACTTGCTTTGTGAATTTTTTAATCATCGCAGGGCTCATACTGGGTCACTATTTTAACTAGTCACCAGTTTTGGGCCAAGTCACTGAAAGGCACTATTTTTTACAGAAAAGGCAAAAAATCACTAGACGTCACTTCTTAGATTTTGTCCGCCCAGACATTTAACACAAACTGTTTGAATAAAGTTCCTAAAAAAATTTGGATCTTCCTTAGGAGGTGAAGTGTTACAATTGGTTGGCATTTTACTACAGGAACTGGTATTGCTGGGGATCCCAACCATGCAAACTAGCTAAAACACCCTACAACCTTGAGTCACCAAGAAGTAGTCAAGCTTAACTTGAACCTAATGAGAGAATGAGTGGCCTAATGTCTTCAGCTAAATTATTTTTTTCATGGTTAACCAAGATGCCTAATGCTAAATATTTCATGAATATTCTTTATTGTATTTTTTTCAAAAAATAACCTAATACCATATATGAAGGGATTTCTTCGTGTTTAACTGGAATATTCAGTTTCAATTGATCGTGCTAGTAGACAAACAATACAAACATATCATTCGGTTGCATCATGTCACACATTTTTAATGATATAACTATTCACTTGTTGGTCCCTATTTTATCACAAAATCCACTATTTAGTCACTATTTTTGCAAAGAATTGTCACTATTTAACTATTTTCAAGGCTCCAGACCAGTACGAGCCTTGTTATTGTCCTTTCCCTTGGGGGTTGAATTATCTCGATTGATTAATTGAAAAGCCGTTGTCTCCTTGACATACGTGCTTAGGCAGGCTCTTGCTTTAATATCACTGCCTTTTACATTTCTTCCGTTTCTGGGATATTGTTATCAACTTGAAATCTGGCGCACAAAATCCTAACTTACGTCATGGTAATGATCAGCCGTCCAGTCGTTATTCAAAATGTAGCTAGATGGTTCATGATCGGCTGTAACTACGTTTGCCTAACCTATGCTTTAGGGTTAGTCTATGTTACCTGTTTACACTACGTATCTGCATAATGTGCAGTCACTCAAGTTTATGACCTAACGTCAGTGTCCCTCGGATAGCTTTCAGTTACTCGAGGAGCTAACTATATGGAGCACCACACTCGATCACCGTTTATGTCACTCTGCCCGGTTTCCCCCAAAGAATCGTGAATCGGAGCCCACACGGTTGAAAGACACTGCCGTTCAGTGGCAAGAGGCACATTTTACTCTCTCCAACTGGTCCTGCCTGCTGGTTTACTAAACATCAATTGGTATTAAACTTGGCTAGTGACAAAAGTAAATATTCCATCTTGGTGTGATGTTTTTTTTAGCGCTATCTTGACTAAAACATACTTTCTACCATACATGAGATATTTAGTAAACTATTCCAAACAAGAGGGAATTGACGAGGGGAAAGGAGGGAGAGAGAGAGAGGGAGTGAGGGCTAAGGTATCCTAACGTCCTACTAACTGCCAAGATGCGCTTTCAAACTCCACACCTTATGAACTGGCCTCCTCTTTTGGTGTTACGTTCCCCACACTATTTTAACAACTTTCCTATAAGTTGTTTCACACCGGTCCCACATTTTCTCCTTCTGGGTAGCTTGTAACAGCGAAGCTGCGCTCCTTCTTTCCTGCACCTTTTTCTACAACTTCTTCTCGTTTTCATTTTTGTTGTTCTCGTGCGTAAGATGCTCTACACTGCGTGTAGATCTCGTGCATGACAACTCAGTTTCCCGTCTCTTCTTCATCACCTCCCTCAGCAAATGTTGGGGTGCATTGCGTCCTGCACCTTGAAAACGACTGCGAATCCTTGGGGCTCTGGAGCTGAGTAGGTAAGGTGATGATGCAGCCACTTGGGAAGTGCTCGGACAAAGTGGCTTCAACCTTACGAGTTACTACACCTCCTGGGGCACCCGTGCATACCTTAGACATTCGCAGCGTAAATGTCTTTGACTTCACACAGTAGTAAATCCATTTATTGTAATCAAATCTAAAATTTGTTCATAGCTTTTGATGCGGCATTAATTGCCGATTCGACATTCGGCGCCGAAAAGTTTGTCGAAGAGGGATTTGGTAAATCGCTGCCTTTCTGACACATGGTCAGGGACGTGCTGGGCGCTTTCCTTTGTTACACAAACGGTTGCGACTCTCCCTTCACAGCATGCGCTGGTAACCTTTTTTTGGACCCGCGGCTTTTATGGGCTGCCTTCGACCATTTTAGAGGCCGGCCAGAATGTCTCACTCGGGGTCGGTAGGTTCGAACCTACAATCTTAAGCTTCCAATGGAATTCTGACGGGAAGGAAGTAGTACCCCAGCGCGACAGAATAAATCGTTACCCTAATCTAATGGTTGTCTCAAGCACTCTTCAGACACCAACTTTCTATTGAATTCCCCTGAAGAGGTGTTAGGTACTACTCTTTTATGACCGATTTTCATTTCAGTGAAGACGTAAATGCTCTTGCCATTTGCTGTTAATTTTGATTGGATTCTCCATCAATGGAGAGCTCTAACTTTGCTTCTATATTTTTTTTGTAAGATCTGTAAATATTTGAGTTGCATCCAGTTTTTAACTCGTCATTTCTCTTGCAGGTTGAATTCATTTTTGGAAGGATTCTATGACATTATTCCTAAGAGATTAATATCGATCTTCAATGAGCAAGAATTGGAGCTCTTGATATCCGGTCTACCCAACATCGATATTGACGACCTGCGAGCCAACACGGAGTATCACAAATACCAGCCTAACTCTCTACAGGTGAGTTGGACGAAACTTATTCCACTTTCGAATCTTCATTATTTGAAGATGATATTCCTCGAATTTGATCGTAGCACCCGGGTTACCTAAAACTGTGGTCAAATGATCTAGAGTGTAGGGAGGATGCGAAGTGTTGGGTTCACTGATGAGTGTAAGGAGCTGGAGGACATTGATAATGGAAGCAAAGAGAGAATTGTATGAAAGGGTAGTTGTCACAACTGTCTTCAACGTGGCAGATACGTTGTTGTTGAACCCTAGTTCATCCTAAAGAGGATACACGTTCGGCACACAGCCTGAATGCACGGATACCCACCGACGTTTTCATGTTAGAAATGTTATGACTTAGGCAGGGCCCTATGTTAGACCCACACCCCTGAGAAAATTTTAAACAGTAATGCGGGCGCCTCCTCAGATCACGCACCGACGTGATATTAGTATCGAGCCTGCCAGGTGCAATGACCGAGAACGACTCCATGACGTGCTCGACCGTATCGTGCCCGCCATGGCACCGCAGGCACAGATCGGTAGGGGCGTTCCCAAGTCGATGTTTGTATGTCTGGAGGGCCGTGTGGTTCCCGCACCATCGCCTGGACAGGCAAACCCTGTTACCCCTGGACATTCCCATCTCATTCACTTCCGGTTGGTGACTTTGTAAGACCATGTTGGCATCATGGTCAGCCAGTGCAAGAGCTGTGAAGTTCATTTGTCTGTTCGTGCATAGATGTGTTATCTGCAGGATGGAGAATGGTGGTTCAAAGGTATCCGAAGTCTGCTGCCGGCCTATGACGTGAGGGAGCGTGAGCAGATGAGCGATTAGATTAAATGTCATCGAAATTGAATGTTTGAAAGGCATAACCGCAGCGATTTTGTGAGATGGGACCAATAATTACGTTGTTCGAATTGAAACTGAACTGCTGAGTAAGTTGGAGGACAGCAGATTAACGTGTTCTGATGTTTTTTTTTATCTTTTACCGTATGAATGACAAAAAATATATAGAACAGCACACTGTAAAACAAAGAAGTATATGAAGAAGCAATACATACATACAGACACACACACATCTACTCACACAGACACACACACATCTACTCACAGACACACATACACGGACACACACACACACACATAGACACAAACACACACAAACAGACATTCACGCACACACACACAGACACACACGGATACACACAGATACACACACACACACACACACAGACGCATACAGACACACACACACACACAAACTTACACACACACAGACACACACGCACCTACCCACACAATAACCCACACACAATCACCCACACACACAATCACTCACACACACAATCACACTCATGCACATGCAGACACACAGACGCATGCAGACATACAGACGCATGCAGACACACAGACGCATACAGACACAGACAGACACACACAGGCACAGACACACACACAGACATAGACACACACACACACACACACACACACACGTACAGATCCAGACACACACAGATCCAGACACCACAGATCCTGACACACAGAAACCCAGACACACACAAACACATAGACACAGACACACACAGACAGACAGACACACGAAGCTACGATACCAACATGTTACAAACGAACCTCCCTCAACCCCCAATGTGGGTGATGAGTGATAATGGTGATGAAAGTGGAGACGAGTCGCCGTAGGCATAGAGGAAGATCACAGTTTCGTGCCGTGCAGATGGCTTTAGGAAGGAGAGACATAAGCGTGGAGGTAGCGAGAGAGCGTTCAATGGATAGGCGTGAGTGGAGAGGGGTTGTGAGATACGGGACGAGCGTGGGTAGGGGATGGCTCGGCAATCATGACCCATATGGGGGTAAATTAGTGAAAGTTGTCGGGGGTCTGCTACTGACGGTGATCTGGAACCTCACTCCTGGTCCGAATTGTGCTTTTTTGGGTTGCTGGCCGGAATTTTTAGCGCTAAAGGGCTAAGTTTTGGGATGCGTGCTAGTGCATGAGATGAGCGAATTGCGAATTTTAACCAATATATTATAATTCATTAAAGTGTGATTGACATGGCTATGTATAACTTTGTTTCACTCAGATCCAATGGTTCTGGCGCGCTCTGCGTGGCTTCGACCAGGCCGAGCGAGCAAAGTTCCTTCAGTTTGTTACGGGCACCAGCAAAGTGCCACTGCAAGGCTTCGCTGCTCTCGAGGGCATGAACGGCACGCAGAAGTTCCAGATCCATCGCGACGACAGAGCCACGGATAGGCTGCCATCCGCTCACACATGGTTAGTGATTGAGGCTCCATAGTTGATCTGTTACCAAAGACGGGACCGAACTTGGTAATAGTAACAGTAACAAAATAATTATATTTAGCACTTACATGCAATTTCTGAACCGGATGTTAAATTTTGGACAGTATCAGATGCGGATGTGAAAACGGATGTTGGAATTTTGATATCCGCGGTTGCGGACATTAAATGAAAGATCAGCATCCGCTGATGTCTTATTTAAAAACTAATTACATCAAGATGCAGATAGGAAAACAGTGAATTACATACCCGATTAAATTATTGATTTTTTTAATCAAATCTTACTCCGCTGATTAAAATTCCTAGAAAGAGAAGAGGAAGTGCTGATGACATTGTCTAACTAATATTTTAACGGGACTAGAGGTTCACCAGAGAGGAGTGAGAACGTCGGGCGATAGACAATGAAACCCCTAACGGGATACTTGCCCGTTCGTCTGTGCAGATTGCTTTTCGACCAAGCCCTTCAGCGGGCTATGCCGTTCGCATACGCATACTGAGAACCTCCTAGATAGCACTGGTTGGTCCCTAGTTTGTGTTGGAACCTTAAACCGCACGTTTTTGTTTTGCTCGCGAAGTGTTCATTTGCCGTTAACAGCGGTAAAGCCGGTCAAGAGGCCTTCATGAGTGAGCCCCCTGGCCCCTGGCGTAAACCAGGGGGCCGATGGGGAAGGAAGAAACTCCATTAGGGAGAAGCCAACGTCCCCTTCAAAGTGACGAAGACCTACAAATAATGTCTATCAACAAATGGATGTCTGTCCACAAATTTTGATTCGACAAATTTATACAGATACAGACACTAGACCGGAACTTCCCAGTAGGGGGGTGGCCGACGGCAAGGCGCACCTCACACTCGCACACCTTAGCTCTTTTGCGCAAAAGGGCCCGGCCGGGAACCCCGCAACACACCCTCAGGGTCATGAGTGGGGTTCGAGGTCAGTGTCGGCAGCAGGGCCCGACAGCATGACTGGTTTACCCCTGCCGCGTCACGATGACCGGGCCCACTCCCCGCCCACGACCATCACTTCTCTCTACGATATGCCTAGGGCGAGAAAACACATCAGGGCAGCGTTAAAGCTCAACTGTTCACTATCATTCTCCACTCACGCCTATCCAGTGCACGTTCTCTCGCTTCCTCCACACTCACGTCTCTCCTTCCTAACACCTGCTTCACACCATCCATCCACCCGAACTTCGGTCTCCCTCTAGGCCTACGTCCACTCTCCTCTGACTTCAACACATTTTTCACCGATCTCCTCTCATCCATCCTCACCATGTGCCCAATCCATCTCATAACACGCAGATCAATTCGGTCTCCGTTCAGATGCGAACCACGTCGTTGGTGAACCTGTCTCTCAGCGACACTCCAGCCATGCTCCTCAACCATTTCATCTCGAAAACATTCAACCTTCTTCTCTCCTCTGCTCTCACCCCCCAAGTCTCAGCTCCGTACAGCACAGTTGGCACCACGACACCCTCATACAGCCCCCTCTTTGCTTCCATCCCCAACGTCTTGCAGCTCATTACACTCTTCAGTGCACCCAACACTTTACACCCCTCCTTCACTCGCAACTTCACCTCAGTTTCCACTAATTCAGTCTTCTCCACATGGGAGCCCAAATACTTGAAACACTGAACTTCTTCCAACAACTCTCCATTCAGAAGGACACTAATTCTGCTCGCATCGACAGTCCTCGAGCATCTCATTACTTTACTTTTACCCACGTTCACTCGAAGCTTCCTCCTCTCACACACTCTACCAAACTCAGACACTAGTCTACATAGCTTCTCTGAATCCGCAACCAGGACCGTATCATCCGCAAATAGCAACTGGCTCAGCTGCCAACTCCGCCCATTCGCTTGCAACAGCTCCAAGCCACGACCCAAGACACTCGCGCTCACTTCCTTGACCACTCTATCCATATAGATATTGAGCAGCTAATTAAACGCCTCGCTTCCCACTCTGACACATGCTCGGCTGCCAACATAGAGCTCTGCATCGCTTTCAACAGATGTCCGCTCCCTCCATACAAACGTAACACCCTCCACAGCGCTTCCCTGTCAATCCTGTCGTATGCCTTCTCCAGATCCATGAAAGCCCAGAACACGTCCTTTCCCCTTGCAAGGTACTTTTCACAGACCTGTCTCACTGCAAAAATCTGATCGGTGCACCCTTTACCATTCCTAAAAACACACTGTTCCTCTCCAATTGCGCAGTCCGTACAGTCCCCAATCCTTTTGATCAGCACTCTCCCGTACAACTTACCAACCACACTTACCAGACTGATACCTCTCGAGTTGCAGCATTCATTTTTATCTCCTTTGCCCTTACACAGCGGAACAATGCAGACACTACGCCACTCAATTGGTACCACGCCTGCCACAAAACTCAAGTTCATTAACCTCACAAACCATTCGACAGTAGTTACTCCATCCTTTTTCAGGCACTTGGTCGCAACGCCATCCAAACCAGGGGCTTTCCCTGCTTTCATCACCTCCACCGCCTCCCGCACTTCTTCCCTGGTAATGTCCGCAACAAGTCTTTCTCCCAAAACTGGCATCTGAACACCACCTCCTGCAACATGTCAGCCTCAGTCATCCTCGACATTCTACAACTCGTCAAAATACTCGGCCCATCTTTTCCGTACATTACCACTTTCCAACAACAACTGGTTGTTTTCATCTTTCACCACTTCCTCCTTTCCGGTCTCTCCTTTGCTCACCCTCTTCACATCTTTCCAGAACATCTTTTTCTTCTCAAAATTCTGGCCCAACCGTCTGCCCCACCTGGCATCAGCGTCCCTTTTGGCTCTCCTCACCACCCGCTTCACCTCGTTTCTCCTCTCTGTATAGCTTTCATATGCCACCACCGACTTCACCTGCAACCACTCCTCAAACGCTCCTCTTTTCCGTGCCAACGCCAGTTTAACCTCCTCGTTCTACCACTCGCAACCTTTCCTTCTGCACCCGACCACACGGCGCGCACCACACACATTCTTCGCACATCTCAGCAATTCATCTCTTAACGTCTCCCATTCTTGCTCCACATCTCTCAGGTCCTGTCCTCTCACGTGGTCATATTCTTCTCTCAACGCGTGTTGGAACTCCTCAGCTCTGCTTCTCACTTTTCGTTCCATCACTTTCACTACCTCTCTTTCTCCTACCACACTTTTGTTGCCCTTCCACCTCTGCCCCACTTTTAATCTAGCTTTCACCAGCAGATGGTCAGACACTCTTCCACCCTCCCCTCTCAACACCCGCACATCCAGCAGCCTCCCCACCAGTCTCCTGGATATCAGCACAAAATCCATCAGCACTTTTTCCACCACTGCACCACGGGCCATCCTTCCCCACGTATACTTGTGGATATCTCGCTTCTTGAACAAACTGATCTCGACCACCAACTCCTGCTCCATACGCAAACCTATCAGGCTTTCTCTACTGTCATTTCTACCGGAAACGCCATACCTTCCTATCACATTTTCCACCACTGCATCTCCAACTCTCTCATTAAGGTCACCCAGTACAACTACATTGAAATCACCTCCAAGACTCTCAATACACTCACTCAGGTTAGTCCAGAATTGCTTCCTCTCCTCCTCACTCCTCTCGCTACCTGGACCATATGCACGCACAAATACCCATATGTTTACGCCTAACTTAACTTTCACCCACATCAATCTTGAGGACACCTCCTTCCACTCGGTAACGGTACTAGTCGACCGATCACTCAATATCAAAACCTAACCTTCTCGTGCCCAACCTTTTTCCACACCAAACTCACATTCTCCCTTACCTTTCAATTTCGTCTCACTCAGCGCCAACGCATCAAACTTTCTCCTCACTAACATCTCGCCAATCTCCCTCCTCTTTACATCATTCGTACTACAGCCACGCACATCCAGCGACCCTAACAATAGGGTTCGGAGAGGCGTGAGCCTCTCCTCCCCCCGCTCGTCTTGAGGCCTTTGAGGAAGGTTTTTACAGAGAAAGGGATTCCTAGCCTCTTCACACGCAGGGGATACGGTAGCACTATTCTACTCCCGGCTACGAGGCGCCCTTTTAGTCGCCGTCTACGACACGCGGTGGATACGGTAGCAAGATTCTAGCTCCCCGCTACAAGGCTCGACAAATTAATGGCTCGACAAATTTATTTTTCGACTAATTTTATGTCTCGCCAAATTTGTGTCATGACATTTATGTCTGTCAACCAATTTTATGTCTGTCGACCAATTTTATGTCTGTCACAATTTTCTGTCTCGACCAAAGCTATGTCTGTCGACCAAAGCTATGTATGTCGACAAATTTACATCTGTCAACGAATTGATGTCAGATGACCAATTGATGTCTGTCAGCCAATTTTGTTTGTCAACCAGTTTCGTCGGTCGACCGTTTGTGTCTCGACCATATTATGCATGTTGACACATTCATGTCTGTCAACAAATGTGTGTCCGTTGACAAGTGTATGTCCGTCGACAAGTGTGTGTCTGTCGACAAGTGAGTCTGTAGATAAGTGTATGTCTGTAGTCAAGTGTATGTCTGTAGTCAAGTGTATGTCTGTAGTCAAGTGTATGTCTGTAGTCAAGTGTATGTCTAGTCAAGTGTATGTCTAGTCAAGTGTATGTCTGTAGTCAAGTGTATGTCTGTAAACAAATGGATGTCTGTCGACCAATTTATGTCTCGCCAAATGTACGACCGTTGGCAAATTCGTGTCTGTTGACAAAGTTATTCTGGGACGAGCCAGGGCTCACTGAGACAGCAAATTCAGTACGTCTGCGATATTGCCGGCCCCATCTGTGACTCAGTAGAGGCAGTGGGTCACTAGTCCACTGCCCAGATGGGCCGCCGCGTACTGAATCTTACCTATCAAATAGATGCGGAGTCCCTAAGGGTCTAGTGAGGCGGGAGAGTGCTGTAATGAGCTCAGTGGCCCGTGTGCCTCTGTCAAGCAAGGAGGTTAGATTGATGGAGTGAGCGTAACGGCCAAGTTTGTCTGCCGCTCGATGTCTGAGGCCCATGCTCCGGTTCAGGCAGGAGCCGTCAGACCGAGCGGGTCTGTGCTGCGGGTGCGCAGCTCGATAGAACTGCGCACCGCAACCGACCTTACGCCACTGCATCAACGCAACTGCCAGCCATGGTCGCGTCCAAGGCGCGTTCTGGCTCCAGCCTTCTCTAACACAGCTTCCTCGAACGAAATGGCAGACACGCAAGTGCTGTAGAAAGCCTTTACGCTCACTCCATCTATCTAGCCTCCTTGCTGTCAAGCAGCGGCGCACGAATGAATGATGGGGTATAATAGGTAAAGGGGGAAGGGGATCAACCTGCAAATCCCGACCGAACGGGCCTGGCCGCCATTTTGGAACAAAGCGCCGTCACGTAGCGATTCTTGGTCAAAAAGGAAAACTCGGAGAAAATGAAAATTTGGAAATTTATAATTTTCGAAACGAATGGAAAGACACGAAGGCCTAAACCTGTCGAAAACTACTTTCGACGAATGTTATCTAGATTCTCTCGTTAATACGTATCTGTAATGTTTCCTCATCAAGATTCATTCGAATCTAAAGCAGAAGCTCAATACTACACCTATGGCTCTTACGAAGTGGAAGAGAAACTGCTCTTTGCGGCTAAGAAGAATGTGTGCACACCTTTTTCCCTACGCGTGGACAACTGGCTGACTTCACGGAACTTTAATCGCAAAGCAATCAAGCCTTCATTCTCCTACCGAATTCCTCAAATCAACACACCAACGTGGATGATGAGCCTTCCGCTGGTCAACCTATATTTGCACGTGTACCCAAAAGCAACAACTCCAACTAACACGTACCGCCAAGAATTCTCGAAACTACTTGATGGACAATACTCTGA
>SDVV010009410.1:0-16718 GCA_016164225.1 Gammarus roeselii | reverse complement strand
AGACCCTAGCCTACATTGCTTCTTCTCCGAATCCGCAACCAGGGCCGTATCATCAGCAAATAGCAACTGGCTCAACTGCCAACTCCGTCCATTCGCTTCCAACAGTTCCAAGTCACGACCCAGCACACTCGCGTTCACCTCCCTGACCACTCCATCCATATAGAGGTTGAACAGCCAGGGAGACATCACGCAGCCTTGTCTCAGTCGCACTTCCACTGTGAACCAATCAGTCTCATCGCTCCCCACTCTGACACATGCTCGGCTGTCAGCATAGAAACTCTGCACCGCTATCAACAGATGTCCGCCCACTCCATTCAAACGCAACACCCTCCACAACGCTTTCCTGTCAATCCTGTCGTATGCCTTCTCCAAATCCATGAAGGCCCAGAACACATCCTTTCCTTCGGCAAGGTACTTCTCACAGACCTGTCTCACTGCAAAAATCTAATCGGTATACCCTCTACCCCTCCTAAAGCCACACTGTTCCTCTCCAATTGCACAGTCCGTACTGTCTCTAATCCTTTTGATCAGCACTCTCCCGTTCAACTTACCAACCACACATAACAGACTGATACCTCTCGAGTTGCAGCATTCATTTTTATCTCTTTTGCCTTTATATAGCGGAACAATGCAGGCACTGCGCCACCCACTCGGTACCACGACTGCCACAAAAAACAAGTTCAGTAACCTCACCAACGATTTGACAATCGTTACTCCACCCTTCTTCAGGCACTCGGTCGCAACGCCATCCAAACCTGGGGCTTTCCCTGCTTTCATCACGTCCACCGCCTCCTGCACCTCTTACCTAGTAATGTCCGCAACAAGCCTTTCTCCCAAAACTGGCATCCAAGCACCACCACCCACAGCAACAAGGTCAGCCTCTCTGTCATCCTCGACATTCAACAACTCATCAAAAAACTAGGCCCACCTCTGCCGAACATCACCACTTTCCAACAACAACTGGCCGTTTTCATCTTTCACCACTTCCTCCTTTCTGGTCTCTCACTTTCTCACCCTCTTCACCTCTTTCCAGAACATCTTTTTGTTCTCCTCAAAATTCTGGAACAACCGTCTGCCCCACCTGGCATCAGCGTACCTTTTGGATCTCCTCACCACCTGCTTCACCTCGTTTCTCCTCTCTTTGTAGCTTTCATGAGCCACCTCCGACTTCTCCTGCAAACGCTCCTCTTTTCCGTGCCACCGCCAGTTTGACCTTCTCGTTCCACCACTCGCAGCCTTTCCTCCTGCACCCTCCCACACGACGCACACCACACACCTTCTTCGCACATCTCAGCAATGCACCCTTTAACGTCTCCCATTCTTCCTCCACATCTCCCAGGTCCTCTCCTCTCACGTTGTCATATTGTTCCTTCAACGCCTGCTGGAACTCCTCGGCTCTACTTTTCATATTCAGTCCACTCTCTTTCACTACCTCTCTCCCTCCTCCCACTCGTTTCTTGCCCTTCTACTTCTGCTCCACTCTTAATCTACCTTCCACCAGCAGATGGTCAGACACTCCTCCACCCTCTCCTCTCAACACCCGCACATCCAACAGCCTCCCCACCACTCTTCTCGATATCAGCACAAAATCCATCAGTGCTCTTGCCACCATTGCACCATGGATCATTCTTACCCATGCGTACTTGTGAATATCTCGCTTCCTGAACAAACTGTTCCCGACCACCAACTCCTGCTCCATGCACAGACCTATCAGGTTTCCTCCACTGTCATTTCTACCGGGTACACCATACCTTCCTATCACTTTCTCCACCACTACATCTCCAACTCGCGCATTAAGGTCACCCAGTACAACTACATTGAAATGACCTCCAAAACTCTCAATACACTCACTCAAGTCAGTCCAGAATTGCTCCCTCTCCTATTCACTCCTCTCGCTGCCAGGTCCGTAAGCACTCACAAATGCCCAACTTTCTACGCCTAACTTAACTTTCACCCACATTAATCTTGAGGACACCTCCTTCCATTCGGTAGCGCTACTAGCCAACCGATCACTCAATATCAAGACTTCACCTTCTCTTGCTCTACCTTCCTCCACACCAGACTTTCTTCCACTTACCAAACCAAACTCACATTCGCCCTTACCTTTCAACTTCGTCTCACTCAGCGCCAACACATCAAACTTCCTCCTACCAAACATCTCGCCAATCTCCCTCTTCTTTACATCATTCGTACTACAGCTACGCACATTCAGCGACCCTAACAATAGGGTTCGCAGAGCCGTGTGCCTCTCCTCCCCCCGCTCGTCTTGCCGTCTTCGAGGAAAGGTTTTTTAGAGAACGGGACTCCTAGCCCCTTCGCTCCGCCCCGTTTAGTCTCCTTTTACGACACGCTGGGGGTTGCGGTAGCACGACTCTACTCCCGGCTGCGGGGCGCTCCTTCAGTCGCCTCCTACGACACGCGGAGGATAAGGTAACAAGATTCTAAAGCAACGGCTACAAGGCTAACGGCAATAGCTGTAAATTATGACGTCAGCCAGACGACCAACTTATGATGGAATACTTCAGTTACGACAACCAACATCATTAGTCTACTGAACCAAACAAGTTTTTAAACATGAGCGCACATAAAAAGACGTTGCTTGTCGACCAAATTGCTGCTGTGGGTCTACTTGTTGGCATCTTTGAAGTACTTTAGACTCTCCTTTGGGTTGGGGATGATCGTCGCACTGCCAGGAGTCCACCCTGCCGGGCACACTTCTCCATGCTGATCAGTGAACAGGAAGGTCCGGTGTTCATGTCATGGATGTTGATGTGAAGAAGCATCAGGCTGCCACAGTTCTTGAGTGGCTTGTAGGAACTACAGCATGGGAACACAAGGTTCACAACGTTCTTGTTTGCATCAGTGTTGAAAGTCACGCAGATCATTGGGTGCAGACCTTCATATTCATACTGGACTAAACAAGAGGGGTCGGTCATTACGGCAAAAGCAGCCTTGTTGGGCGTCCTGAGTTCCATGCCTTTGGTCTCAGTTGGGGTCCTGTTGCAGTGTTCAAAACAGGCCTGGACAGCTTCATGTTGGTGGGTTAGAGCCTTGTACCTTGCCGTAAGAGAAAGCTTCAATCCAGGCCTTAGGTTGTTGATGGCCACTTGAACTGGAATGCATTATCTTGACGATTTTATAAAATGATCAGTGCAATCGTCTAGGCACCTGTAGTAGCTTTCATCTGTTAAAGCTTGCTCCTGAACGTGTATGCACTATGGTCACTCTGGTAAAGCATTCAACCATTACCGTACCAATCAATAGCTGCTCTTTCCTGAAAATTTATACTCAGCATAAATTGGTTTGTTCTTTGTTGTGACACCTAAAACTGCGCTGTAGTTTGTCCCATGTTTATGTGGTTATAGTGAATGTAAAATCCTTTTGCCTGTTAGATAGACCTCATAAGTTATATTTCTAACCTTGGAAGCCACCAAGAGCACCGAAAAGGATAATTAAATCCGTCACCCAGACCTCTCGAAAACCGTGCGTCACACAGACACTAGGTCAAATCCCCAAGAAGGCGGTGGCCTACAGCAAGGCGCACTTCACATTCCTCTCATACACTCACGCAACTTGACCCTTTTGCGCTTAAAGGTCCGGTCCGTAAGACTACGCAACACACTCAGGGTCATGAGCGTGGTTCACGCCTACCGCGGAATAGTGAAGTGAAGGCGCGAGTGAAGGAGGGGTGTAAATAAAGTGTTGGGTGCACTGAAGAGTGTAATGAGCTGTAGGACGTTGGGGATGGAAACAAAGAGAGGGCTGTATGAGGGTGTTGTTGTCCCAACTGTGCTCTACGGAGCTGAGACTTAGGGGTGAGAGCAGAGGAGAGAGCAAGGTGTAATATTTTTGAGATGAGATGTTTGAGGAGCATGGCTGGAGTAACGTCGAGAGACCGGATCACCAACGACGTGGTTCGAATCAGAACAAGGATGGTGAAGAAGTTAGAGGACAGAGTTTATTCGCGTGTTCTGAGATGGTTCGGGCACACGGAGAAGATGGATGAGGGGAGATAGGTGAAAAGGGTGATGAATGCTGAGGCGAGTGGTCGCAGGCCTAGAGGTAGACCGAAGTTTGAGTGGATGGATGGTGTGAAGCAGGCGTACGGAAGGAGAAACATGAATCTGGAGGTGGCGAGGGAGCGTGCAATGAACAGGCGTTAGTGGAGAAAGGTTGATTTTGACGCTGCTCTGACGTGCTTTCCCACCCCTGACATCCCGCTGTCGGAATGGTCGTGGGTGGGAGGGGGCCGGCTATTACGACGCAGCAGGGGTAAACCAGAAAAAACTGTCGGGCCCTGGTGTTGGCAGCGGATCCTCGGACTGCACTCATGACCCAGAGTGTATGTTGCGGGGGTACCGGCCGGATCCTTTAGCACAAAAGGGCCAAGTTGTGTGAGGGTGTGAGGTGCGCCTTGCCGTTGGCTACCCCCCTTTCTGGGGGATGCGGCCTAGTGTCTGTATCTGCGAAATAGTGACCGGGACCTCCCACCCACATCCTATCTGTTTCTCATCGAGATGCCAATGGCGGGAAAGCACATCAATGCACACTTCCAAGCTACCTCCACATTCATGTCTCTCCTTCCTAACGCCTGCTTTACACTTTTCATCCACCCTAACTCCGGTCTACCTCTAGGCCTACGTCCACTAACCTCCGTCTTAATCACCCTGTTCGTCTAACTCCTCCCTTCATTCTTCCTCACCATCTGTCCGAACCATCTCAGAACACACGAATCTCCTTCATCCCGTTCTAATTCGAACAACATCGTTCTTGATTCTGTCTCTCAGCGTTACTCCAGCCGTGCCCCTCAAACGTTTCCTCTCAAAATCATTCAACCTTCTCTCTTCTGCTCTCACCTCCAAAGTCTCAGCTCCGTAGTGCACAATTGGGACAACTACCCTTCATACAAGCCTCTTTTCGCTTCCGTCCCCAGCATCCTACAGCTCGTTACTCTTCAGCTCACCCAACCCTTTACACCCTTCCTTCACTCGTCTCTTCACCTCAGTTTTCACTAGTTCAGTCTTCTCCACTCGGAAGCCCAGATACTTTGAACTCTGTGCTCCCTCTTATACCTCTCCATTTAAGAATACACTAATTCTGCTCGCATCGACATTCCTCAAGCATCTCGTCACTTAATTTTACTCACGTTAACTCGAAGCTTCCTCCTCTCACACTCTCTACCAAACTCCGACACCATCCTACACAGCTTTTCCTCCGAATCCGCCACAATTATCATATCGTCCGCAAACAGTAACTGGGGCAAAAATAAATCCCAACGAAGCGGGGCTAGCAACTCCTCTGGAAAGTTTATAACTTGATCTCCACAGCAACTAATTCAAGATTATCCCAATTGTTCCCACAGCAATATAATCCTACCCCGGCAGGAAATTCAGAACCAACGATCACATAAAATTAACAGTAAACGAGCTGAACTAACAGCTTATGAAGAGAGCTGACCTCCCTGAGCTAGGCTCTCCCTAGGGATCTGATAAATTCACGGGCCGCACAGGGTCACGGTCCAATAGGGGTGAACACCCCCATCTCCCTTCACCCTCTTCATCCTCCACTATCTTTCCTTTTCTCACTCATCCTGCATTTACTATTTGCTTGACTTTAATTTACCTCACTTACACCTTATGTTTAGTTTAAATTTTCTTTAACTTAGCTCCAACTCTCTCTCATCAACTCACCCAATACTCGTTGCACACTGGTTCGGAATCTTATCTTTTCAGGTGGCTAATAACACCCAAGTTAAGTTGCTTTCTTTCATGTAACTTTTTTCTGCGACTGTTTTTTCTTCATTCCATCCTTGCTGTTCTCATTCATGAGATTCCTTACACTGAGTGTAAACCACATGCATGGGATCCCATTTCCTATGTCTTTATATTTCCCCCCCAGGAGGTGTTAGGGCGCACAGCTAACGGCTCCTCACGAAGAACTGCGAACCCTGGGTGAAACAGTGGAGACTGAGTGTTAATCCTCCTGCTGTTACTTGGGGAGTGCTGCGACCAAATAGCCTCAGCACCTTAAGAGTTCCTGTACCTTTACCCCCCCTAAGCATCTTTTAGGTTCACGGGCCACACGGAGTCCCGGCCCAACCGGGGGGGGGGGTTATCTTCACCCTTTACTATCTCTCCTTTTCTCCCCCATCCTGATTTGCTTGACTTTTTATTTACCTCATTCGCATCGTATGTTTAGTTCAAATTTCTTTAAACTTGTCTCAGACTCCTTCTTAGCAACTCTCCTAATAGTCGCTGCTCACGAGCACGCACGCACCCACAGACACACACTCAAGCATTCACACACCGGTTCTAACTATTCTCCTTTCGGGTGGCAAATAACAGCCAAGTTGCGCTCTTTCTTTCATACAACCTTTTTCTACGACTTCCTTCTGCTTCTTTCCATTCTTGCTGTTCTCATGCGTGAAATTCCCTACACCAAGTGTAGATCTCATGCATGGGATCCCCGTTTCCTGTCTCTTCTTCATCTTCCCCCTTAGCAGGTGTTGGAGCGCGTAGCCCGCACCTTGAGGACTACTGCGGATCCTTGTGGCTCTGAAGCAGGGTAGGTAGTGTGTTTTTCCTCCTTACTGCCATCCGGGGAGTGCTGGGACCATATGGCCTCATCACCTTAGGAGTTCCTGTACCTCCTGTGGCACCCGTACATACCATAGACGTTCGCCGCGTAAAGGACTTTGACTTTGCGCAGTAGTAAACCTTAACTCGAACATTGAAAAAGAAGAAAAACAAATACTAACTTGATGCAGCACTGTTTGCTGGTTAGACATTCGGCGCCAGAAGGACGATGACTCCAGCGCGCTAGAAAGCCTCGTCACTCTAATCTAATCCTGTACCTTTATGGCACCCCGTGCAAAACTTTGACGTTTTCAGTGTGAAGGACGTTGATTTAACGCTGTATAGTAGAAAACCTAACTAATAAAAAAATTGTATATTTCTTGGAGAAACACTAGTTGCGAGTTTGACGTTTGGCGACCGAAGGGCGCCTATTTCAGCACGCTGGAAAGCCTCGTCACTCAACCGACCACTTCGAAAGCGTTGTGTTTACGCGGCGTTCCATTTTGTTGTCAATCATTGAGTTTAGGTGACGCTAGCATGTTTTTCTGCCAAAAAATTTGCCATACTGCCTGTCTGCCAGCAGAACAGGTGGTGCTGGAGTACCAGCTGATGGGTCTCATTGCTGACGGCTGGCAACAGAACGCCCGTCTACCCAGCAGTCAGCGCGGCAGGGACGTCAGCAAGCTGGCGATGGAGGTGCCAGTCTTCGAGATGAGAAAGATCGCCAAATGGTGAGAGGCCTTTGTTATGGACATCTCACCACCGCTGTTGAAGAACAAAAACCCCAGAGAAATTAAGTATGATCATTGTCAACCTTGTAAGAATTACGAAATGATTAATTGTTTTTTGGATTATTTCTATAGTTAAGATGTAAATGTCTTCGAGTTGGTGTTTCGATGCAGTGGCCTGCAGGGATCTAGTATGACTAAGGGTTATAATAAGTCGTTGAGCACATGGCTTGGGACTTTGCCCTTACTCGGTTGCATTATGAATGTCCGAGCACCGACTCTGTTGGAGTGTTGCTCTTTTTTTCATGCAACCTTTTCACCGTCTCCCACTCAACTTTCTGTTCCTGTTCTCGAGGCATCATGCCCACGAGCAACCTGTTTTACCTCCTATGTTGCTCGAACGTTATTTTAAACTTCATATCATAATAGTGATCTAGCGCTGTGTAACAAGTTACGTTATACACTGCGCGCGCACACGCGCTCACACACACACACGCGAACGCACGCATACACACACACACACGCGCGCGCACACACACACAAACGCGCACACGCACAGAGATGACACTACTTACCACGTGGACTACCTCTGTGTATCATTAATTGTGTTGTAACTCCTACCGCGTCATGCATGCATACTTTTGACATTCGCCGTGTAAAGGTCATTGACTTCTCGCAGTAGTACACCTGTCCTGAACTTGAAAACCTTTTTAACTTGATGCAGCGCTGTTTGTTGGTTTGCCGTCCGGCGCCAGAAGGATGCTGACTCCAATGCTCTCAAAAGTCTCCTCACTTTAGCCCAATTTACCGCTGTCATGTATTTCAGCATAGTGCCAGAGGAGAGTGCCGAGGGCGGCAGCGTGACGGAGGGCGAACGCAACCTGCTGCACAGCGTGCTGCAGAATTTGGTGCACTTCCTTACCAAGCTGCCGCAGACTGCACTGCGCCTCAAGGTTGTCAAGACGGCATGCGTCTCCATCAGAGCCACGGGAGAGGTAGAACAACAATTAGAGCCAGACAAATACAGTAACTAATAGCATTTTGTTCTGCCCGTCAACGTCCGCCTAAGAGCCAAACAAATACAGTAACTGATAACATTTTGTCGTGCCCGTCAACGTCCGCCTGGACTGGTTTGGATGAGGTAATGGCCAAATACTTACAGTTGATATTTTGCGCAGATCTTGAGGCAGTAGTAATCATACGAGAAGGATGGGGATGTAGCTATTATTAAGAAAACAGCTCTCAAGAACTCGTTGTTGGATTAGGTTAAATAATATTTACGTAACCTCATCTATTTTTATTTTTTGAGTGTTATTGTTAACTATAAAACTTAAATTTTAACTTACATTGTTCATTATTATTAATTTTCGGAGTTTGGGAGAGTGTGTGAGAGGAGAAAGCTGCGAGTTATTGTGGGTAAAAGTAAAATAATAAGTTCGAGGCGTGTCGATGCGAGCGGAATCTGTGTCCGCCTAAATGGAGAGTTGTTGTGGGAAGTTCATTGTTTTAATTACCTGGCCCCTCGTATTGAGAAGCCTCGACGTGTGGAAGCTGAGAGGAAGTCACCAGTAAATGAAAGGTGTTGAGTGTGATGAGCTGCAAGACGTTGGGCATGGAACCAAAGATAATTTTGTACAATAGGGTAATTGTTCCGACTGTGCTCTTCTCAGCTGAGACTTCAAATGCGAGAGCAGGAGACAGAAGAAGGTTGAATGTTTTCGAGATGAAGTGTTTGAGAGGAATGGCTGGAGTGACGCTGAGAGACAGGATCAATAACGACGTTATTCCAATTGGAACAAGGATGGTAAAGAAGTTAGAGGATAGAGAAGATGCACGTGTTCTGAGATGACTCGTGCACTTGATGAGGATGGATGATAGGTGATTGGGAAAAGGGAGATGACAGCGGAAGTGAGTGGACGTATGCTTACAGGTAGACCAAAGTTTGAGGGGATGGATGGCGTGAAGCAGGCTTTGTGGGAAGAGAAACATAGTTGTGGAGGTTGCGCGAGAGCGTGTAATGGTTAGGTGTGAATGGATAAGCTCTGACGTGGCCCTGATTCGTTTTCCCGCCCTTGACGTCTCGACAAGAAGCAGGTTGGATGTAGGTGAGGGAGAGGCCCGGCAATTAGGACGCAGCAGGGGTAAATCAGTGAAAACTGCTGACACTGATTTTGGACTTCACTCTTGTTCCTAAGAGGTGTGTCATGCCGTCGGCTACCCCCATTCTGAAGGATTTGGCTTTGCGTCTGTATCTATTCATTTCTGTTTTAATGTAATAGGAGTGTGAGTTGTGCTTTGCCGTAGTTCACCCCAATTCATGAACATTCGTCCTGGCGTCTTTATTAAGTTTTGTTTCCTGTCTGCTGGCACCCGAGAAGTAAATATTGATCTAGCTGCCTTTTGTGTAAAAGTTATATTTAACATTTTGCAAGCTATTAGTCCTACAAAACACGAAAAATAAAATTGAGGAAAACTAGCCACCTCCCCCTCTTTGTAATCTCCTACACTACGTGACTCTTCAGCTCTGCAAAAAATGCTTTATATCATCATAGTTAGCTACATACAGCACGTTGTATGACCTACATGAATAGCTCATACCGTTGCTGCCCCGAAGCTACCTACAGCACATTCCATGATCTACATGAATAGCTTATATCGTTGTTGCTCCGCAATGACACATCTCATAGCGTTAAACAGGTTGGTTCAACGATGTACAATTCCGGTATTGTCAATACTTGAATTATCTAAAGCATTTTGTTTCCGTCAGATAAAAAATGAAATATCATTATCCTGTTTTTTTTTTCTGCATCAGATTAAAGTTATGTGCAGACGGCATCTAAAGGGGGTGCTGGACTTCCTGTTGGAACTTCACAGAGAGGATAGCTTGGTAAGCAAACACGAACAGCACACAGCTACTGTTCCTGGTGACTTGGTGCTAGTGTATAGTCGCTGTTACGAAAAAACTCCGTGACTGACGATACCTTAATGCTTAACTAATTACTCATTCATATCAATCCCTGTTACTCTTATCTAATGTAGTGGCCTAAGTAGAGCTTGGGTTAGGTTAGTTACTCCAGTTCATCGTGGGGTTTGTCCATTTTAGCCTCTGGTTTGTCTATTTAGCCTCTCTCTTGTTTATTTCAGCCTCTGGCTTCTGTATTTCAGACTCTGACTTGTCTATTTCAGTCTCTGGCTTGCCTAGCGTTTCTGTTCCAATTAATTACTAAGAATCGAACACCTTGCTCAATTAGTCCCTTATTTGTGGTGGAACATGACATTTCACGGTGGCTTGTCCCATATTTACTGGTGTACGTAAAGATGAACTCAGTAAGGTCGGTCGAGAGGCTACCTATACCAGATAGGTGTAAAATAAATATATTTGAAGAGAATAATTCTGCTATGTCGCCCTCACCTGAAGAAGCCGGGGGTTCAGCTAAGGCCAAGAGCAAGGCCAAATGGAGAGGGGCTGGCAACTCCTCTGTTGTGCTTGCAAACAGGAATCCCACAGCAGCGTATTCAACCATCGCCGGCGATCGCGACATGGGTGTCGACTAACGGATTTGAACTGCAAAATATCTTCAGCAAAGTGATTGACCTTTCAACTTGAAAAATTCACCAAGAACCGACACATCCAAAAGAACCCGGTAGTTACGATTGTGTCTATACCGTTGATATCCTCAACGAATCTTTGCACTAAAAACATCCCTACCAAAGTCCAAAATGACAACAAGGAAGAACCATTTTCGCCGATTTGACCAGCACAGCCTGTTCAAGAATGGTCTTTACCTTCCCGAAAACTTCAAATCGCATTACCAAGGACAGAATGAACATTGGTTCATACACTTGAATTAGAATAACTAGGCCTCATTAATGTCTGGCCAGATTTGAACATCACCACAAGGGATGAAGGTAGCTTCATCATTTAAGTAGACAAAAAATACCTGAGCGACGGTCCACTCTCCAACATCGGCATGTATCTAAGTGAGGCGTACACATCTCACTTTAACTACCTCAAACCCACCATTAACACTTACGCTCTTGGTGATTTGAACGCTAACGATAACTCCTGGCTCACAACACAAAATACTGACTGGAGAGGTAATGTCCTCATTGTCATACTAGACAAACTACAGGTACAAATACAGACACTAGGCCGAATCCCACGGAAAGGGGGGTGGCCGACGGCAAGGCGCACCTCACACTCCTCTCATACCCTCATACTCCCATAACTTAGCCTTTTTGCGCTAAAGGGTGCGGTCGGGAGACCCCAGAGTACCCCCTTTGGGTCATGAGTGCGGTCCGGGTCCGTGTCGGCAGCAGGGCCCGACAGTGTGACTGGTTTTTCCCCTGCCGCGTCCTGATGACCGGGCTCCCCTCACCCACGACCATCCCGTCTCTCAACAGGATTTCAATGGCGGGGAAGCACATCAGAGCAGCGTCAAACATCCATTCGCAATTATTCTCCACTCACGCTTATTCATTGCACTCTCTATCGCCACCTCCACGCTGAAGTCTCTCCTTCCTGACGCCTGCTTCACACCATCCATCCACTCAAATCCTCTATCCCTACGTCCACTCGTCTCTGCCGTCAACACCCTTTTTACCTTTGCCTTGTGTAGTACATCTACACGAGAAATTCCCAAGTGCAGCAGTCGTATGCATTCCCCAATATTTACCTACAATCTTCTTCCCAGAACCTTGAAGCAATAGACCAGTGTGAAAGGATGTATGGGGCCTTCTGCCGCGCACGTTCCCCCAGGAACCGAGCAGCCTCGAAACGGGAAACTGACGCGTTCCGCAGACTTCGCACGTAATAGAAGCGAGAAAGCTGGACCCAATTAGTTAAAGTCAAACGAAACACCTCTCTTTCCCAAGTATGGGGAAAAATCCGACTTATCCATCATCGCCCAGAGCGACCTATCCACATCTTGTCGGACGGAGACACTGTCTAGTCTCCATACGCGGACATCGCGGATGAACTAGCTCAGACTTTCAACCAGATATCGCACTTAACAAATTACACGGCTTCCTTTCAACGGGGATAAAAACCCAAGAGAAAGTGAGCATATTGACTTTACTTCCGCAAATGAAGAATTCTACACAGAACCTTTCTCTCTTCGTGAACTACTGACCCAACCTACCGGAAAAAGCTTACCTCTTTCGGAAAATACGCCGGACTTTACGAAGCTGTCTAAACCCCAAACACCTGTGCAAGTGAGTTGGTCTCTCCACCCCATTACGCACAGAGATAACAATGCATTTACGAAGATACGCGATAACTTTTTACTTTCTTTTACGCGATAGTACACGAATATGCCAAAATTGAATTATGTACTTGATTTCACCTTGACAAGACTAATCTTTTTGCACGCGAGGCCGTGCGAACTTACCTGAATCAATGACAGTCGCCTCCTACAGGGGAGCCTATTATATCTCACGTTGAGGCTCCGGTGGAAATAAGGCTCAAATAAAATTTTCACCTTTCTCCCTTTATCCATCCTCATCATGTGCCCGAACCATCTCTGAACACGCGAATCAACTCTGTCCTCTAACTTCTTCACCATCCCCGTTCTAACTCGCATCACGTCGTTATTGATCCTGTCTGTCAGTGTCACACCAGCCATGCTACTCAAACATTTCATTTCGAACACATTCAACCTTCGTCTCTCTTCTGCTCTCACCCTCCAAGTCTCAGCTCCGTAGAGCACAGTACAAGCTCATACAGCCTTCTCTTTGCTTCCATCCCCAACGTCTTACAGCTCATTACACTCTTGAGTGCACCCAACACCTTTCACCCTTCCTTCATCTCGCGACTTCACTTCAGTTTCCACTAGTTCAGTCTTTTCCACATGGGAGCCCAGACACTTAAAACACTAAACTTCTTCCAATAACGCTACATTTTGGAGAACACTAATTCCGCTCGCATCAAAATCCTTCGAGCATCTCATTACTTTACTTTTAGCAACGTTCACTCGAAACTTCCTCTTCTCACGCACTACCAAACTCCGATACTAGCCTACACAGCTAATAGCTACTTGTGAATAATTTTAATTTTGATCAGGTTAATGGACGGAGTTGGCAGTTTAGCCAGTTGCTTTTTTGCTGATGATACGGCCCTGGTTGCGGATTTGGAGGAGAAGCTATGTAGGCTAGTGTCTGAGTTTGGGAGAGTGTGTGAGAGGAGGAAGCTTCGAGTGAACGTGGGTAAAAGTAAAGTAATGAGATGCTCGAGGACTGTCGATGGGAGCAGAATTAGTGTCTTCCTAAATGGAGAGTTGTTGGAATAAGTTCAGTGTTTTAAGTACCTGGGCTCCCATATGGAGAAGACTGAATTAGCAGAAACTGAGGTGAAGCCGCGAGTGAAGGAGGGGTGTAAAGTGTTGGGTGCACTTGAGAGCGTAATGAGCTGCAGGACGTTGGGGATGGAAGCAAAGAGAGGACTGTATGAAGGTGTCGTAGTGCCAACTGTGCTGTACGGAGCTGAGACTTGGGGGTGAGAGCAGAGGAGAGAAGAAAGTTGAATGTTTTCGAGGTGAAATGTTTGAGGAACATGTCGCTGAGAGACAGGTTCACAAACGACGTGAGACGGGATGGTCGTGGGGGGGGGCGTCATCATGACGCGGCAGGGGTAAACCAGTCACGATGTCGGGCCCTGCTGCCGACACTGACCTCGAACCGCACTCATGACCTGGAGGGTGTGTTGCGGGGTCCCCGCCCGGACCCTTTTGCCTAAAGAGCTAGGTGTGCGAGTGTGAGTGCATGAGGATGTAAGGTGCGCCTTGCCGTCGGCCACTGCTGGGGGATTCCGGCCAAGTGTCTTTATCTGTAATGTTTCGGCACACATTAAAGTGTACCGAAACATTACATTACATTATGACATTACATTACATTATTACAACATTACATTACATTATCTGTAATGTTTCGGCACACATTAAAGTGTGCCGAACCTGTCTCAACCTAACGAAGAGGTCACAAAGGTTCACGTTTGAGTTCCGGTTCAGATGGACCCCGTAATCTAATGGAGTCTATTTCCTTCTGTGGGTAGTCTTATTGGTCGTATGGTTGGTAGCTATAGGTCATCCTTGGGCAGGGGACTTGGCACTCCTTGGGCGCAAAATGAATATCTAAGTTCAGGAATTTTCAATAAATTGAGTAAGGCAAGCGTTTCTGACACGTTGTCAAAGACACGCGTCGTACTTCCTTTGGGCGCCCAACCGATTGCAACTTCCTCTCCCCATTTTGAGCTGGAATCAGTTTTTTTACCAAAGGTGTTAATGGGCTGGCCTTACACCCTTAAGAGCCCTTCCAGAATGTCACTCGGGGTCAGGTAGCCTCGAAACTACAACTTTCAGCTTCCATTGGACGTCTATTGTGTGGAGAGGCCGCCACGCTGCCCACTAGCCACCGAACTGGTCATAGCTGCCGTTAATGGATCTTTACAATCAGCTTTCTTATGTTCATTATTGTGATTGTTCTTACCAGTTGGACCAAGTTGACCCGGGCAGCATTGAAGACCTGGATTCGTCGCGCGATAGCTTCGATTCTGAGGAGTAAGAAGAACGAAGTCTAATCCAGCGTCATCTGTTGGCGGGAAAGTCCACAGAGTTGCTGAGAGCTTTGTTACTTCAAAGGAGTAACAAGAAAGGAGTCAAGTCCTGCGTTATCTGTTGATAGAAGAGGCCATAGGAATTGAAGAGAGGCTTGCTACCCAGGATACTGAACTAATTCAGATTGTATGTGTAGTAACTTACAGAAATGGCTTGCTTTACTTTCCATAAACTGATAGGTTTTGGCGCCATTTGGTGAGATTTATAGCAGTTCAGAGGTGCTTACTAGCGAGAAGAGTATTTCTGTTTTATTTTGTTTTGCTGCCAAGTAATTATACTGTATCTGAGATATATCAGGTGACACAGGAGAGGATATTTTTTTGTTTATATTTGTATTCGTTTCACTTATCATTTGTTTCTGTTATCGCTTCTGTACCTGAAATAACATTATCGACCCATTTACGGATGTCCCGGCTATGAGACCTATAGTTATTTTCTTTTGGTTCAAGTCTAAACAAAGGTATTGGATCGATTATTGTTGCTTGTACTCACGGAAATTTGAAAATCTTTGTTCGAAGTTACCTAATTGTCGGCATTGCTGCCCTCCCACAAAATGCTTACAACGCTGTAGATCAACGAACTGGGATAAACGTGAGAAGTAAGTCCACTATGCCTTTGATAGAAGTCAGAGATTTTGGTAGGTTGTATATTTTTAAATTATTAAAATATATTCACATATTTGTTTTGATTTTTCAAGCTATGAAGTAGGAGCAAATTTCTCCACCGATCATTGATACAGCCACTCCTCTTGCATGGTAGGTGGCTGAAATGTTGGTCGTACCTCGCATTTTTTTCATACACTCGAACACAAACAACCTTAGATCTTCATTCTTCAGTCAGTCGCGCACCCATAATTTTTTTTGAGCAAACGTTGTTCACAGATATGAGCGTTCGAGCGTAATTAAGATACAGATACAGACACTAGGCCGCATCCCCCAGAAAGGGGGGTGGCCGACGGCAAGGCGCACCTCACACCCTCACACGCTCACATTCACACAACTTAGCCCTTTTGTGCTAAAGGGTCCGGCCGGTAGCCCCTCAACTTACACTCTGGATCCCGAATGTACCGAGGAACCGTCGTCAGCAGCAGGGCCCACAGTTTTCACTGGTTTACCCCCGCCGCGTCATAATGGCCGCCCCACCCCCCCTTCCACCCACGACCATCCCGACAGCGGGATGCCAAGGGTGGGAAAGCACATCAGAGCAGCGTCAAAATCAACCATTCACAACCACAACCAATTAAGACAAGTTTGATAAACAACCCGGTGACAAAGAGGTAGCTATTTATGGAGAGGAAGGGGGCTGTAGCACCGTGCTCCCTCCCCACCTCAAATGTGCGCTTCTGTCTGCGATTAAAGGTCTGGTCAGGGGCTAGGGGTGGATGGATGATTATTCATTTTATAGATCATTAACACTTTATTTTAGTATTTTATTATTTCTGGCACAACCGTCTGCCCCACCTGGAATCAGCGTCCCTTATGGCTCTCCTCACCACCCGCTTCACCTCTTTTCTCCTCTCTTTGTACCTTTCACAAGCCATCTCCGACTTCACCTGCAACCACTCCTCAAACGCACATCTTTTCCGTGCCACCGCCAGTTTGACCTCCTCGTTCCACCACTCGCAGCCTTTCCTCCTGCACCCGCCCACACGGCGCACACCACACACCTTCTTCGCACATCTCAGCAACGTATCCCTTAATGTCTCCCAGATGTGGAGGAAGAATGGGAGACGTTAAGGGATGCGTTGCTGAGATGTGCGAAGGTGTGTGGTGTGCGCCGTGTGGGCGGGTGCAGGAGGAAAGGCT